>JAUTXW010000975.1:2392500-2686479 GCA_030620095.1 Kuschelorhynchus macadamiae | reverse complement strand
TATTGCTTAGTGGGTGATCACGTACGAATAAGCAAGCATCGAGAGGCATTTTCAAAAGGTTACACACCAAATTGGTCAAATGAGATATTCCACATTAAAGAAGTTAAGATGACAAACCCTTGGACATATTTAATTCAAGACGAAGATAATCAGGACATTCTGGGTGGTTTTTATGAGCAAGAATTACTAAAAGTAAAGCATACCGATGTGTATCTTATTGAGAAGATTTTGAGAAGGAAAGGAAACAAAGTTTATGTGAAATGGTTAGGACTTGATAAAAAATATAATACATGGATTGATAAAAAAAATATTGTTTAATTAAATTGAAATTAAATTTTAGTTAAATTTGTTTTATTT
Source organism: Kuschelorhynchus macadamiae (assembly GCA_030620095.1). Classification (NCBI taxonomy): domain Eukaryota; kingdom Metazoa; phylum Arthropoda; class Insecta; order Coleoptera; family Curculionidae; genus Kuschelorhynchus; species Kuschelorhynchus macadamiae. The sequence continues at coordinate 2,686,122 of JAUTXW010000975.1, read as the reverse complement.
CTGTTCCTCACTTTATGCTTTAGCTGATACAAATTACAAAGTCTTAATGTGCTAATTAATTTCAAATAAAATTCACATTTACTAAACTAAAATTTTATTAAGTAAAACATCAAATACAATTTTTATTAAAACGTGTCAAATATATTTTATTTCTATGTTCCTCAGATAATATCGAATCTAGAATAAGTTTACAATCATTTATTCTTTTTTCAAAACGGAGTCTATCTAAGTACCACATCTGAAAGTTACTCCTACGGGCTTGTCTGTAAGCAAAGCTCCACTTCACTAACACATGCACCTTATTGTTCTCTTCCAGAAAAGATATTGTTTTCTTCGTAATATTTTCTTTTTGATCCATTTTCATTGTTTTCTTCGTAATATTTTCGTTTTGTTCCATTTTGCTTCAATTTGTTTTCCATTTGTTCAGGATATAAAGCAAGTAATTCCATCATAGTTGAAACATTTTCACTGTTAGGATTTTCTGTTGGACTTATTATATTATAAACATGCGTACACAAGTCGCCACAATCAGATGAAATATTATTTTGAAATATTTTGAAATATGTATTGAATTCTTGCCTTTTAAGTATAGATAATCTATAATCAATAATTTCCTTTAATCGCCACAAATTGTCCAAAGACTCTTGTCCTAAGTATATGAAGTGTGGGCCTTTTGTAATTTGTAGAACAGGGGTATCATTTATTTTCTGAACCTGCAGATGAATGTTGTTTATATTCACACTGGTTTGATCAACTTGAGGAAAGTAGAAATTGTTTACAATAATTCCTTGATGAACACAAATGTCTTTCCAATTTTCTTCGGTTAGTGCGATTGAAAATCCAGTTTTTCCACCAATTACAATTTTTGGAGAAAAATCATTTAAACTAATGCCAACAAGAACAAATTATGACAAAGAATTATTTAAAAAATAAATTTTTGAATTAAGAAGCGTTTCCAAAGGTTTATGAACCACGGCGTTGTTCATAATGACTAAACGAGACTGAAACATATTGTGTTATTCTTGTACTTAAATATTCTCATCCCCACTTTCTTTAAAGTTTCGATTAAAATGGATTAATGAAAAAATAGATTTCCAGTTTGAAATTTGTAATAAAGATAAATAATTAAAATGGTAATGTATAAAAATAATGCAAAGTTTAATGTAACACTAATGATGGAAAAGTAATAATTTTTGAATCCGTCATAATAATTGGTACAGTTGGGGGTTAAAATTTGTAACTGATTATTTTTAAACTCTAACCTTTCTATCCAATTTGTATCAAAAATAGATCGATTTGGATAATGATACAAAATTTTAAAAAATTTACTTGCATTTTCATTTCCATTTATTCGTTCCATCCAACTAATTGTACTATTGTTAATTAATCCAATTTTCATAAATTTACAATATTTACTTAGAGTGACGTCTGTTTTATTAGAAAAACATATTTCACACTGTGTTACGCCAGGGGGATGATGAACATAAAAAACATTTTGGAAAATAAAATAAAGAAGAATAAATTGAGATCTACTGATAGTCATTAAAACAAATTAATAATTATATTCCAAATTTATTAACATTAAGCAGATACTTTCACCACGAAAGCAAAAGCAGTTGTAAAAAAATAACAATAAAATACTTAATTTAAATATATGTAAAAGTTCATAAATAAGGATATTAATAATACTATATAAAATGTGTAGCTTGAAGACTTATTTTGAATGGTTACAATTATTCGATTCCTATTTTTCCATAAACAGTTATTTAAATCACAATTCCTAGCAAATTTCTTATGCTCCACAATAGGATCATCATAACTTAACCAATCAAAAATTTCAATACCACAATAAAAACATTTACAAATATCATTGATTGAAGTATAGTAAAAGCCAGCTCCAGCTAACACTTCTGGTCTCAATTTTCCTTTCCATTTTTTAAAAGTGGAAAGTCGTTTTTCATATGTTTTAAAATAACTGTTATCAATTTCTTTGTCAAAAGCTTCTATGCACATTTTGTGAAAGACTTATGAAGACTAACTTTGGTTTCAAAAACAACAAATTTAAATACCTTATAATATCTACATAAATATATCTAAATCTTCATGTTCTGCATTCCATTGATACAAAGCAATATCTTGGTGTCCCCAAGCTAATGTATTAAAACTATAGGGAATTTTATACCGCTTATCATCTTCGGAACTCAAAGCCAATTTATTAATTAACTCTGTAAAAATTGTATGTTGTCTAGATCGAAAAACATACATTGAACAAAAGGTTTTAGAATGATTTTCAACAACATCTTTATAATGAATAAAATCCAACTGCTTTTTAATTGCACTTTTTTTAACACCTTTTGCTTTTTTTGTTAAACTGTTTTCCGTTTTAATACAATATGCTTTTGCTCCAGTACCAAAGAAAGCAGTAATGGGTTCACCAGCATATTCATCTTTGAATTTTCCTATAACTGACTTTGTAATAGGCATTTCATGAATATTATTAAATTCATAATTAGATGTGTCAAATTTGTGAATATTTTTTATCATGTCAGAATAAATATTTGGAGTTGTGACTTCTAAAATGAACGAATCGGTATCGGTGTATAAAAGTGAAATATTTTCCTGATAAAGAGGTTTTAAAAAATTATAAAAGAAATCATACATGACAGTTTTAGATATATCTAATATTGAGAAGCCTACATATATTGGTTTATTGTAAGTAACTTGAATCTTTTGCATTTGAATAGCTACCAAGTTTTCAGAAAATATTGTTAAGTCCTTGAAATATGGTTTTGCAATTAAATTCTCAGCACCATCTTTTCTTCTATTTTTTCCCACTCTGTAACAAGTCTTACGTCAATTCTCCTATCAACATTTTCCATAGTCTTGCCATAAATACTATTATTTGCCAACTTGTAAGTATTACGATCAAATTCATTCTTTGAATCATTTCTTAATCTTGAATTCAAGTCTATATATTTTTTCAACCAATCAGATTGAGAAAACTGTAAAACTCTATGAACTTTAGTTAACTTGAGTCCATGTTCCAAACATTGTTTTAATAATTGATAGTGAATAACATATTTTGATTTATCATTTAAATTGGGTATTAATTTTATGCATTTAGAATTTGGCGGTTTAAAGTTTTCTGGACAAAACGGAAAATCGTTATGATAGGAATGTAGACTTGTAGGATATTCTAAATCAACTTCTAAAACATATCCCTTATTAGATTTTTTAGAAATATTCATAATATTTAAATCATTGATTTCTTTATCTGTTAACCAAACAAAATCTCCCGTTGGAATGTGCTGTGACATTGCATAACCATACAAATTTGTTGCATCATAATAAATTATGTATTTAGTTGGCTTTAAAGGATCAAAATTTAAAAGAAATGGGTTATTAGCTTCAGATTTTCTACAAATGCAAGAGCTCACACCACCGCGAACGCTTTTTTTGAAAAAGTGTATCATATCTGGATCAGTTAACAATTCTAACTCTATTCCAGTATAACGCAAACACGCCTCCCAGGATAAACCTGGAAAAGTGTAAAAATGAGCTGGATCGAGCTTATATGTGGATAAACAAGTGCTTCTAAAATTTTCAAAAATATCTGCCAAAAGTAAAGTATCAGAGAGTAAGTAAACGTCGGAGTATTGACCAAGAGATTCACATTTAAACAATTGCCAAACCTTTACAGCTCTTTGGTATTCTGCATCACTGATGTGCTCATCCGTTAAAGTATTATAAAATTGGTCTTTCTGAGGTAAATTTGTTTCTTCTAATTTTAAATAATCATCAATATAACTGTAAGGAAATACACCTTTTTGCCGAATAAGTTTAAATCTTTCTTCATCATTGAAAATTTTTTTTATTTCCTTACATTGTTCATCTTTTAAGCTTTCAGAGAGTTTTGATAAAGAATGGGATAGAAATTGAAAAGAATCAATAAACCTTAATGATATATTTTTTTTCTTAGCCTTTTGTGTCTTTTTATCAAAATAGTTATCCACATGAATAAGCTTTTCAAATGAAATATATTTTTCCTTGTTTTGTGCGATAACTGTTAGTTGTTCTTTGTTTAAGCATAATTTTTTAAGAAATAGATGAGAATCATAATTACGCAAATTATGCAATATAACTGGAATAAAGTTAGGTATTCTGTAATTTATGTTGCAGAGTGAATGAGCTGGACCTCTATAAAGACCGGTTATATGACAATGATCTGCAACCCTATCATTTAAAAGAGGTTTATTACAAATATGACAAACTTTTTCATAGTTATGATAAATTTTGTCCAGTTCGTTCAAAGGGATCATTTTTTTAGGAGCCTTTAAATATTTATTGTATATGTTATACACATCTCTTTCTAAAGAATTTATAAATAATGTATCACAATTTTGACCTCTATATTTTTCAAATTTAGAATAATTATCGTCGAAGGAACATTTAATGTAATAGGCAAATGAATGTGGAATATGTTCATATTGTTTTAAGGTGTATGAAGTATTAGGATTTTTATCAACATTGTCATTATTTAAAGGCTTTAAAATGCATTCAAAATCTGCATACACCACGAAAGGAACTTTCATTTGTTTATGATAATTTACAAATTTCAAAATATTATCATATGAATAGTTTCCAAACTTATCTTTTATTAATTCTTTAGAAGGTAGGTTAATTCGTAAATGATCACAATCATAGCTATTGTGTTGTAATAAATTTTCTTCTGTAGGGAAATATTGTAAACAACCATCGCAAATATATTTTTTTCCGTGATGTTTAGAAATTTGTGCAGAAACTAGTTTTGATAAATCTTTAATATAGCAATAATGAAAAGTTTTTTCATCATCATCACTTATTAACAATAAATTGACATGTTGATTTTTTTTATTCGATGAATAATAAAGTGGACCAATTACTTCATACCCCTTTTTAGGATTTATAATTTCTAATCCATATACATTAATAGAAATGTTATTTTTTTCTTCAAAAATCTTAATGTTCTTTAGCAACATTGGAAATTCTATACCTGACATATCCAAAACAGAAGAGTAGTGTGGGTAGGATGAAGTTTCAAAATCTAATCCGCGTGGTTGGTGAAGAGCAGACACAACTGCCCAGGCGAAGCAAAAGTTGTCATCATTCCTAATGTTGATCACAGCTTGACGTCTCTTGATCTCTTGAGGAAGTTCGATAAAAGATGAGGCTCTCAGCGGATTGTGCTTGTTAACATTAATTTCCAAATGAAGTAAATTCATCAAAGCCCATCCTGCAACGTAAAAATTAAAAAATTACTTTTTTTGTTGCTGTTGTAAAATCGAAAATAAATTCTTTACCTGAATCTCTTTCTGCAAATTCGTCAGCTTTCTGGTCAATAATGGTGCAGATTTGCTCTAACAGTTCTTTTTTCTGATATCCCTGGCAAATGACTTGGAACGGCGCATTAAAAGATTTGACATCATAGCTGTCGCTGCTGGGGTTAAAATAGAAACCGAACAGTTCCATATTTAGCTTGATACATTTATGTTTCTGCAGTTCTTGATCTATTAGATGTGCAATTTTGTATTCCAAATGTTGAAAATATTCTTTCACATTTATGAAGTTTTGGTGTGAGGAAATCCTATAAGATATTATTCGTTCCCTGAATGCTGACTTGATAATTTCAACACCTTCCTCCAATCCTATTTTGGAATTGTTCTTGTGCACACTAGATCGAAGATGTCCACCCCATAGACTTTGGTTTATATTTTTCTTGCATTCTTTACAATATTTTACAATATTTGTAGAATCTATATAAATTAAGAAAAAAATATTTTACAAAATATTTTACAAAATATGACATGAAAAATAAAATGTTCTTACCTTTAACAAGCTTTGGTTTTTTCAACCAACTGTTGAGTTTTGTGGAATTTCCGTTAACATGTTTTTTAATATGTCGCAGTAAATTATCCTTTCTAGTAAAGACTTTATTACATGTTACACACTTATGCATTTCTGAAGTTTTCTGCATAATAATAATAATAATAAAATTAATATTGTGCAATTCTATTTAGTTATAGTCAAATTTTGAAAAAAGCAATTGCATTTTTGAAGTTCTTTGTATAATAATAAAATTAATATTGTGCATTTTTATTTAGTTATAGTCAAATTTTGAAAAAAGCAATAGAAATTAATTGACTTTATGAATCCATTTCTTCAAATGAGGCAACTAATTTGTCAAAGGCCTGTTTAACATAATTCACCGTACTTTCGTCTCCCTTTTTAATTGTGATCAAATTAGTTAAATTTTGAATAGCGAAACCCAGACACTTAAGGTTTGCTATTTGTTTTTTATTTTTTTTATTAATTTTAAATTTTTTTTTAATGATAAATGATGGTTTCGAAATTGAATTTTGTTCAACTGGTGAATTATTAGGAGAAATATCCGAAGTCAAATTTGCATCAATTTGTTTTTCTTGCGGATCAGAATTTACAATAGCATATGGTGAATTAATAGAAGATATAGCCGAACTTAAATTTTGATCAATTTGTTTTTCTTGCGAATCAGAATTTACAATATCATATGGTGAATTAGTAGGACAAATAGCCAAACTTAAATTTTGATCAATTTGTTCTTCTTCCGAATCAGAATTTTCACTAAACAAAAAGGGAGAGCAAATTGGTCTCGGAGAATTAATTGGCGATTTTAATGTTAAATAATTTGGATTAGATTTTTGAAAACAAACAATATCCTCACAGCTAGAATTTTCAGTTTCGTCAATGTCATTCAGTTCTTCAAGAGTTTGTTTAGTTTTTGTTGTAATTAAGTCCGTTTTGTTGTCAATAATGTCATTAAGATCGTCAAGAGTTTGTTGTTGAGTAGCTGTAAATAAATATTTTTCGTTGTTGTGTTTGTTGGCATTATTCTGAACTTGGCTATTATAAATAATTTCATTTAAGTCCTGAATAGTTTGTTGTTGACTAGTTGTAAATACGTCTGTTTCATTGTTTTGTTGGTTTGCAAAATTCTGCATTTGAGTACATGTGTATAAGTCAAAGTCATTGTCAATTATTTTGCTACTCGATGCCAAAAAATTGTCCATTATGAAAAAAATCGTAATAACAAATAAAAATGCCACAAATGTACATAAAAATGTCACCAATATATATAAGAATTAAATCTTGCCAAATAAAAATGTTAGAAATAAAAATAAACAACACAATGTAAACACCAGAAAACTCGCGAGCTCTGCACAGTGTGAATGCAGAAATCAATTGCATTCGTCTCTTCGCTGAGGCGATTTTATATGCAAAAGTTAATCACATGTGTCCTACTTAAAGTTGAACGACAATCTCTAAAAACCACTTTCCCAAGCCGATCAACAACCTTACCCCCCTCCCCCCCCCCCCGACCCCTGAATTTCCGAGACTAAAATCCCGGTTCCCCAATTTCGGGCTACCCTCTTCAGGTTAAGTTAAGTTAGGTTAGGTTATGTTAGGTTAGGTTAGGTTAGGTTAGGTTAGGTTAGGTTAGGTTAGGTTAGGTTAGATTAAAAAAGAAGAAAAGAAAAAAGGAGAAGGAAAGAAAAAGAAGAAGGAAGGAAAAAGGAGAAGGAAGGAAAAAGGAGAAGGAAGGAAAACGGAGAAACATATAAAAAAGAGAAAGAAGGAAGGGAGAGAAAGAAGATAAGGTGAGAGTGAGGGGGGTTGGCGGAGCGGGGAGGGGGCGGCCCCCCCCCCCGAGGAAACTGACAGGGAAAGGGACAGCGAAAAAAGAAACAAAAAAAAAAAAAAACTTAAGTATTGCAGGTAGTAAAAGTGGTGGTTGATGGGATATATACTTAAGAACATCCACTCGACGATCATACAGTATCATTCGCTGTAATATCAGTTGTCGATATTATTTTATAAGCTATAACCAAAATTGTTTTTTATCAAATATATCTATCTAAATCTAAAGCTCCTAACGATGGCAGAAAATATGATTGGAAACGCTGACCAAATTGAAGAAAATAATGTGGAGAACGCCGCTCAAATTGAAGAAAGAAAAGAAATTTTTATTAACTTGGAAGGCGATTCCATCACTTATAAACATTCATTTTTGGACAAATCATCTAGGCTTGTTAGAAGATCATTCTTATGTAACATCGACATTAATTATATTGAGGAGGAAGAAGAAGAGATGGAGGAAGATGATCAGGAAATTGACGAAGGAGTGGACATGGATGGACAACTACTAAATTTAGGAACCGAGGCTGACGTAAAAGTAAGCAAGTTTAGGGCTAGTGAATTATTTAATAATTTTGAAGAAAAAGATGTATGTGTTATACAAAGCTACTCTAAAATTGAAAGTCGAAGACTAGGAACATTTGCTATTTGCCTTCCTTGTAGTGCAATTCACATGAGATATTTACGGAGAGGGGAGTCCGATCATGTGAGCTGCCACTACAAAAGAGCCTATGTTGTTAGTGCTTCTGATTTACATTGTGCTATTTGTAGGATACATCTTTTTCTACTAATTCCTGAACATGCTTGCTTTTACTGCAACAAAAATGAAAAAAAAGAGATGGAAAATTATGTTGTTAAATATTAATAATAAGCATAGTTTGTAAAGGTGATGGGTAGATTATTTCAACAATATTAATTTTAAATATAGGTTATAAACGTAATGGGTAGATTATATCAAAAATATTAATTTTAAACATAAATTGTAAAGATAATAAGTAGAATATGTCAACAATATTAATTTTAAAAAATGTCAACTGTTACTATAAGCGGTTATATATTTTCATTGCTATATGCAAAATACTTCTTTTTATTCTAACATCTGACACTGTATTTGTAAATGAAATAGCTAATCATATGTAAAAAAAAGTGTCGATTATGTCAACTGCCACTAGAAGCACTCATATATTAGCATAACATTTTGTTAACGCTTGTTTCTGTATTCAATTGAGTTTTCTCTTACTTGATGCAAATTATATTAATATTATTAGTATAATTAAAAAGTAGTAGATTAGGCTATGCCGGTCCGACAATCAAAGCCGTCATTTTTACATGTAAATTCCCATAAGAAAATTTAAGCTTCCATTTGCAAAAGTGGTGCCATTTTAGGGCGTGGCACTTTTTGTGTAAACCCATAACAATTGTTTTGTTATGTAATGTGAAAATTAGTATGTATTAAAAAACTTGTTAGATCATTGTTGTCGTTTCAATATAGGAAAAGGAAAAAATGTGTGTCAATTATTATATATATTTACATTTACTTTTTTTACAAAATTATTTGTTACCAGAGTTTTCACAAACACAAATTATAAAAAATATTATCCTCTTTTTAAAATTACAACAAAATGATGTCTAATTACATCTTTGAAGATTTGTACCAAATAGTAATATCTAGTGCGACATACAGGACAATTGTTTACCATTATAGAACAACCATTTTCATCATTCCATCTTAAAATACATTTTAAACAAAAAATGTGTATTTGGTCTACATGAATCATAATATTCGATTATTTCAAAACAAATAGCACAAAACACTTTTTTCTCTTCACTCTCAGTTTTATTCAAATTTTTTAAAACAATCCCATTATTTTCTTCTCGAACTAATGGTATATTTTCTTCTTGAACTCCTGGTATAATTTCTTCGAGGCTAATTGTCTGAAGCGGAATGGATCGATTTCTTTCTCCAACTGATTCACTCATTTTATTTTAATAGTATTATTAATAGATTTATTCAACAGATTTTTTTCTTTTAACAGTCACTCGTACCTTAACATACTAAAATGATCTTGATGCACCTATTTATAAGACTTAAGAATGCAAAATCAAATGTGGGAGAACAAAGAGAAAAAATTAAAAAATATGATGCGAATGAGAATAAAAGGGGAGGAAGTTAAGAATGAGGGACATGAGAGAGAGGAAGAGGAGGAGGAGGAGGCGCTCCCCTATTATAACTACTAGTGTATTCTATTTAATCTCAACATGTGTCAGATTTGTTTATAACATTTAAACTTAAATGACTAAGCCTAGGTTGGCCATTTTATACCCATACCTGTAAGCAGTGTAAGAGATTCTAATACTCTAATCTCAATATTCCAATTTATACAAATAGATTAAACTGGCCATTTTATTTTTATAAAAACGTGACAGTTGATTAATATAAGCATTTTAAAATAATTTTCGCTTATATTAATTTTAAGTTTAATTGTTTCTAGATGGTTGCTTACGATGGTTCAACGTAAATGCAGCTTAAATCGCATACTACAACTGCCAATAACCAGATAATGATGGCCGTATTATGCTATTCTGTTTTTCATAGCCTACTACTTTTTCTCAATGTATGCGATTTAAACTGCATTTACGTTGAACGATCGTAAGCATCTAGAAACAATTAAACTTAAAATTAATATAAGCGAGAATTATTTTAAAATGCTTATATTAATCAACTGTCGCGTTTTTATAAAAATGAAATGATCTTGTATGGCAACTAGAAAACCCTCCTTTTCAGGAAACATCCGTCCCGACGCACGTCAGCCAGTAGTTCGACGCTATATTGTAGACGTAATCCTGACTGACCTCATTTAAATGTCTGCCATGCAGAGGCTTTTCCCTTTAACTCTTCAATTTCTCATCTGTGGGTTCGTGATGAGTTGGAACTTGCTGCTCTTTTAGCGTAAAGCTCTCTGTAAAGGCGTAAAGTGGTCACATATAATCCGATGTATTGAGATGCTTTGAGATATCTGTTAATCCTCTTCCGCCTTGATGCCGTGGAATTGTCGTACGTTCTATGGCACTTCTTGTTTTTGTGCGTTTGTGAGTAGAATTCTGATCTTTCGCTGCAGATTATGGATGTCAGTGTTGAACCACTTAATAATCTCAAACGAGTCGATGATTTTTTTTTTGGCGTTAAGCTGATCAGCCACGCAGCCAGTCACTAATTCTATGTAAGAATAGATACTTAAACGAAGACGAAAGAAAAAAGAATTATATATTTTCACTATTTTGTGTTGCATGTAATATATCCTAAACCCTAAACACATATTATACACAGGAATACACGCTTCACGCTTCAAAACCTAACCTAACCTAAGGTACCTAAGAATGTTCATTAAAAATCACAATTTTAAATTATTTTTGTGTAAGAACGACATAAGTGTGGTATAAACTTCTATTTTTTGTTCGGTCAATGGATTAAGGAGATTAAAAGGACAGCTAACTTTGCATTAATTAGTAGTTCATCAGTATATTTACTACATTCAAAAAAGATATGATCAAGGTCACACTCAATATTACAAGTATCACATTTATCTGAGAGTAGAATGTGGATTTTTTTTAAATGTGCTGGATAACTGGCATGACCAAATTTCAATCGAATTATTGTTGTTATATAACGTCTGGATAGTATTAGGTCATTATGCCAATGATGTTTTGGGATGCTTTCATGAATAAGTGAGTAACGTGTTGGAGTATTTTCAGAAAATGTTTGCCATCTTAAAATCCATTGGTCTAGACTTAAAGATTGAAATAATTTATGTGCATCACTTAGAGTTATTTCATGACCAGTTGGAATGCCATTAATAATGCTTTCTTTAGATAGAGAATCAACGTACTCATTTCCAGTTAAACCTGTATGTGCCTTAACCCACATAAAATTAATACGTTTATTGCGCATGGTGTTCTGTCGTAATAATTTTTTAATTCCATTCCATATTATTGGATTAATTTTATAAATCCATAGCTTAACATTAGCTAGGGATTTAAGGACAGACATAGAGTCAGATAAAATGATAAAGTTTTTGTCATCATATTTTAATGTCACTTTAAGAGCTTCATAAATAGCGATAGCTTCAGTGGTAAAAATACTACATCTCTTATCAACTTGAAATTTAAATTCAGCTTTTATTTGTGGGATATAGACAGCTGCTCTATTTCCCTCAGACATTTTGGAGGCATCAGTATATACTAAAACAGATTTTTCGAGTTTTGTAAGTTCTTGGTTTAAAATATGTGAATTTAAGAGATTATTATCTGTGAATGATGGAACTATTACCATTACCTCTTGAATAGTGCTATGATACTCATAATCAGAAGTGCAAAAGGGCAATATTGAATTAAAATTTTGTTACAGTTCCTGTATGGCTCACAGAGCGGGGAAGAGTTTTTTTTGTTCCAGTATTTATTTGTTAAATCATATGTATTTAGTTTAGATATTTTATTTAATATTTGAGTATTGAAATATTTGTGTTTAAACAAAAATTTTGCAGCAAGTCTTTCCCTACGTACGCTTAAAGGAGGCTTTAAAGCTTCAACCAAAAGAGCCTGACCAAGAGTGGATCTTATAGCACCCAGACAAACCTTAAGCGCTCCCCATTGCATTCTTTAATAATTGAGTTCTGCACGCAGAACCATAAATACTGCTTCCATAGTCAAGTATAGACCTGATATATGCCTTGTAAAAAACTAAGGCTATTTGGACATCACAACCCGACCATATTTTTGTAACTGAGCGCAAAAAGTTAATTCCTTTGAAGCACCTAGTGACGAGATAATCAATATGTGATCTCCAGTTTAACCTTTTGTCTAAAATAATACCTAATAGTAAGATTAGTGATCATATTATAAGAATTCATAGAGTGAGAGTTTTTGGTTCTTTTCTTCGACTAGTCCAGTGGTCTGTGGGTGGTTGCTTCGGTGTCTCACTCGGGTGGTCTGGGTTCGATCCCGTCTAGAGACATGAATCTTTTTTAATACTTTTTTAATATTTTATTTTGTTTATTCACGTGAGACTTAACCTCATTTTAATGTCCATCATATATGTATAAGTAGTTGTTTGTTTTGTTGTGCTTTAGTGTGTTTTATTCTATTTGTAAGTTATTGTTTTAGGATTTGTGAGTGTGATTATTTACTAAGGTGCTCTCTGTTGTTTGTAGGTCTGATGATGCTCGAAAGGGCGAAACACGTGTCATGTTTGTTGTGAATTGTAAAATTATAATTTAATGAGACCGAGACTTGGAGACTTTTTCTATGTTTGTTATTGTAGTAGATACAGACTGATAATATGGGTTTTCATGCAGGATATAGAATCTATATATGTCCTGAGGATGCAACAATAAAGTTGCGAAATGTCGACAATTTAAAAAAAAAGTATTTTGTTTTTTATTGGATCCTAACCCCAAATGATACGCTCCTCAAACATAACGAAGGTAAAGACTGATAATATGGGGTTTATGCAGGATATAGAAACTATATATATGTCCTGAAATGCAACAATAAAGTTGCGAAACGTCGACTATGTAAAAATAGACTTTTGTTTTTTTACTGGATACTAAACCCAAATAATGCACCACTGTAACATGACAATAAGAGATTTGTTAACGAAAACTATTTAGAAACTTAATATTTGTGAAATATATGCCGAACAATGGAGCAGATAAAGACGATAATATGAGTTTCATGCAGGATAAAGGATCTATATGTGTCCTGAGGATGCAACAATAAAGTTGCGAAAGTTTGGCAATTTAAAAAAATACTTGTTTTGTTTACTAGACCTGAACCAATACACCACTCTAACAATTTTTTTTAACATTGTTCCGCCATATTGGAATTTTACCAAAATATTACCGGGTCATCCCCATATAAGCCTTAATTTTTGGTCAAAATTTGAAGTCAATCGGGTAAGTAGTATTTAAGCTATATCGCGAACTGACAGACAGTCCCACAGACACGGACCGAGGGAATTAATAAAACATGTTTTTTGGCATCTAGGGACGCTAAAACGAGAAGATATGTAAAACTTGAGAGGGTGATTTTTTCACGATGCAAACGTTTTATTTGGCAGCTATTTTATTCGGCTATCTCGAATTAGTACTTTAATTTTACCAGATGATCTTTATACCACGATTATTATGGCACACAATTTGAAATCAAACGATTAAGCAGTTTTTTCAGGCTGAATTTTTAAATATTTTATAAGTCGCCAATGTTCTGTCATCTTGGATTCGAGCCAAAATGTTACCAGTTGATTCCAACATAATACTTGATGTTTTTGCAAAATTTGAAATAACCTGGATAAGTCGATTTTTATTAACACTTTTTTAACATTTCACTAGACCGACATTTTGTTTCGCCATATTAGATTTTTACTAAAATGTTACCAGTCATATGGGGAGGATATGACCCTTAGTGTTTGACCAAGATTTGAAGTCAATCGGGTAAATAGCTTTTAGCTACTCCGCGAACAGAAAGACAGAATAGAGAAAACATGTTTTTCGTCACATAGGGACCCTGAAACGTAAAGATCTGATAAAGTCTCGGAGGGTGATTTTTTCACGATTACAATTCTTCCCTTTTACGAGGGAAGTAAAAATGAAATGCTATATTGCAAAGAATTCTATATCACAAAATACCTTGTAGCATTTCAAAAATATAGGGTAGAACCCACCCCCGCTAAGGTGAACATTGGAGGATTTTATAATAATTTTCTGTCCGATTAATTTGCTGTCCACTGTATCTGTTAGAGACTGCCAACGCTTAAACACGGATCTCTTAAGAAAGAACTAGTTATATATTTTCGTAGCTAAAAATTGAATCCGCATTAGCTATACAGAAATTATAAGTAAATTGGGGCGCAAAAAATGACAATAAAATATTTCGATGAAAATTTCGTATTCATCTCTTACTTCGGCCCGACATGACACTGTAAGTTTCTTTTTTGTATATATTCATTAGGCAATCTATTTGGATGCGTGTTCGGGGACTCAAATTCCAGATGTCATTTATAAAACATCAAAGACGCATTCATGTAGCCTCTAGTCTTTCATACGTCAAAATATAGTGATATACGATCTATGTAAATCGCATCAGTAGCTTAAAATGATGTAATGATCTATAGCTGTGTAGATTAACTCAGTCCTACCGAATGCCTATTGTACCCCAATTTAGTTTGAAATTATTGTGCCTTGGATTTTTTCTAAAATAATATAATTAATTTATTTCAATCCTAAAATTTGATTGACAATTTAAAATACCTAAACTTTTAAACAAATACATTAAAATAGGTTTAATGCGAGTAAGTGTAAAAACACTCCTCAATTTTTATTTTATATTGGGCATTTTCAAAAAATCAAAGTGTACAGTGTGGACCAAATATATAGGGCATATTGCATATTTTTTACATATTTCTTCACATTTGGTTTCTCCCCACAAGAGTAGAAAAAGAAAAAAATCGGTAAATGTCCTTTCCTTCCCTCATTATATTTTTTTTCGTTTATTAGAAATAGTGAAGTGTGACTCAGTTTAGTTCAGTACATAGTCAGAGTATATATGTGCTACATATACTGTCTTTTCAAACAATTTTATAGGGCGCCATTTTGTTCCATCGTATTTATTCCTACAAATATTGACTTTTGCGCATAACTTAAAATAAATTCAATAAGTAATTTTTACATTGACACATAACACCATTTTGTTACGTCATCTTGAATTTAATTTTTCTACAAAATTTAAAGTCAATTGTAGAAGATTTTTTTACGTTAATTTTTTTAATAATGTTATTAGGTCACATTATGACAATCAATTCTTGCACACAAATTGAAATTAATTCAATAAATAATTTTTCCCGCTAATTTTTTAAATATTTTATTAGGACGCTATTTTGTTTTGCTATCTATAAATATCGAAATGTTACTAGTTCATTCCTATATAACATTTGATATTTGAGCAAAATTTGAGGTAAATCGGATAATTAGTTTTTCTAGTAATAATTTTTTTAACTTTCTAATTGGTCTTCGTTAACGATCCTCTTGTTGTTATATTAGAGTGGTGTATTATTTGGGGTTACGATCTAGTAAAAAAAAAACAGAAGTATTTTTTTTAATTGTCGAACTTCCGCAACTTTATTGTTGCATCCTCAGGACAAACATAGAGTGTCTATATCTTAAGTAAAACCGATATTATCAGTCTTTATCTAATGCGTTGGTCCGCAGATATTTCCCAGATATTAAGTTTCTAAATGGTTTTCGTTAACGATCCTCTTGTTATGTTAGAGTGGTGGATTATTTGGGGTTAGGATCCAGTAAAACAAAAGTATCTTTTTAAATTGTCGACGTTTCGCAACTTTATTGTTGCATCCTCAGGATACATATACACTTTATATCCTGCATGAAACCCTTATCATCAGTGTTTACCTATTCCGTTGGTCCGTGGATATTTCCTAACCCCAAATAATACACCACTCTAACATAACAACAAAAAGATAATTAACGAAAACCATCTAGAAACTTAAAACCACTCCAACATAAAAACAAGAGGACCGTTAACAAAGAAACTTAATATCTGGGAAATATCTGCGGACTAACATAGTAGTTAAAGACTGATAATATGGATTTCCTGCAGGATATAGAATCTATAAATGTGTCGTGACTATGCAACAATAAAGTTTCACAACTTCGTCGTCGACAATTTAAAAAAGACTTTGGTTTTTTTTATATGTGTCCTGACTGGATCCTAACCTCAAATATTACACCACTCTAACATAAATACAAGAGGATCGTTAACGAAAACCATATATATATATATATATATATATATATATACAGGGTGGCCCAACGAAACTAAATATCTGGGAAATATCTGCGAACCAACGTAGTAGGTAAAAACTGATATTATGGATTTCATGCAGAATACATAATCTATATATGTGTCCTGAGGATACAACAATAAAGTTGCGAAACGTCGACAATTTAAAAAAAGACTTTTTTTTTTACTGGATCCTAACCCCAAATAATTCACCACTCTAACATAAAAACAAGAGGATCTTTAACGAAAACCATTTAGACTCATAATATGAGTTTCATGCAGGATATAGAATCTATGTATGTGTCCTGAGGATGCACCAATAAAGTTGCAAAACGTCGACAATTTAAAAAAAAAGTGTTTTGTTTTTTTACTGGATCCTAACCCCAAATAATACACCACTCTAACATAACAACAAGAGGATCATTAACGAAAACCATAGAAACATAATATCTGAAAAATATCTGCGGACTAGCATATATATATATATATATATATATATATATATATATATATATATGTATTATACGTCCCCCTAAAAATCAAAATTGACGTGTCCAAAAAAATATACCAGTTCTGAGGATGCAACAATAAAGTTGCGAAACGTCGACAATTAAAAATAACTTTTCTTTTTTTACTTTTTTTAATACACCAATCTAACATAACAAGATGATCTTTAACGAAAACCATTTAGAAACTTAATATCTGGGAAATATTTGCGGACCAACGGAGTAGGTAAAGACTGATAACATGGGTTTCATGCAAGATATAAAATCTATATATGTGTCCTGAGGATGCAACAGTAAAATTGTGACACGTTGACAATTTAAAAAAAGACTTTTGTTTCTTTTTACTGGATTTTAACTCCAAATAATACACCACTCTAACAATTTTTTTTAACATTGTTCCGCCATATTGGATTTTTACAAATACACAAAATATTGCCAGGTCATCCCCATATGACCCTTAATTTTTGGTCAAAATTTAAAGGTAAGTATTATTTAAGCTATGCCAGGAACTGAAAGATAGACCGACAGACGGACCGACGGAATTGATAAAACATGTCTTGGCAACATGGTTTTTTTGGCATCTAGGGACGCTAAAACATGAAGAAATTAATATATAAAACCTGGGATGGTAATTTTTTCACAATTACAAACATTTTATTTGGTCGCCATTTTGTTCCCCCATCTTAAATTAGTAACAGAATTTTTATTAGTTGATCCTTATACCGCAATTAGTTATGAAACACAATTTGAAATCAATCCATTAGGTAGTTTTTTTCAGGCTGAATTTTTAAATATTTTATTATACCGCTATTTATTTCCGCCATCTTGTATTCAAACCAGCATTTTACCAGTTGATTCCAACATAACACTTGATGTTTATGCAAAATTGGAAATAAATTGGGTAAGTAGCTGTTTCATAATAATTTTTTTAACATTTCACTAGGCCTAAATTTTGTTTTGCTATACTGGATTTTTAGCAAAATATTACCAGATCATCCCCATATGACTCTTAATTTTTGGTCAAAATTTGAAGTCAATCGGATTAGTTTTTAAGCTATACCGCGAACTGACAGACAGACAGACCGACAGATGGTTCGACAGAATTGGTAAAACATATTTTTTGGCATCTAGGGACGCTAAACCGTGAAGATATGTAAAACCTGGGAGAGTGGTTTTTTTCTCGATTACAATCATTTCATTTGGCCGCCAGTTTCTTCTCTTTCGCTCTATCAGTTGAATCTTGAACTAGTACCACAATTTTTCTAGTTGACCCCTCTACCACAATTAGCTATGGCACACAATTTGAATTCAATCCATTAAGTGGTTTTTCAGGCTGAATTTTAAAATATTTTATTAAGCGGACATTTTGTTCCGCCATCTTGGATTCGTACCAAAACTTTACCAGTTGATTCCAACGTAATACTTTGATGTTGGTGCAAAATTTGAAATAAATTGGATAAGCAGTTTTTAATAACCTTATTTTTTAGCATTTCACTAGGCCGCCATTTTGTTTCGCCTTATTGGATTTTTACCAAAATTTACCAGGTCATCCCCATAATACCCTTAATTGTTGATAAAAAGTTGAAGTCAATCGGGTAGGTAGTCTTTAAGCTATGCCGCGAACTGACAGACAGACGGACAGACCGACACACGGGCCGACGGAATTGATGAAACATATTTTTTGGCATCCAGGGACGCTGAAACGTAAAGATGTGTAAAACCTTAGAGGGTTATTTTTTCACGATTACACACAGTTTATTTGTTCGGCTATCTTGAATTAGTACCACAATTTTAATAGTTGATCCCTATATCACAATTAGTTGTTGCACACAATTTGAAATCAAACCATAGCATAAGGAGTTTTTCAGGCTGAATTTTTAAATATTTTATTAAGCCGCCATTTGTTCCGCCGTCTTGGATTCGTACTAAAATGTTACCAGTTGATTCCAATATAACGAGTGACCACAGATTAATGCATAATTAATTTTTTGTCTGCGTTTCTTAAAATATAAATTTGAAATTTTGTAATCTTGCATAGGAAACTAATTAATAAACCCTATATATTTTTTTAAATAATATTTATTAATTAATTTATTTATTATTCTTTCATGGGTTAAGCCTATTTTTCGGGACAAGAATGAGCTAATACCATAGTTGGTGCATTAAAAGCCTGTTGAAAAGTATTGTAAGAGTGAGTGGTCCTGGTTGGGATAGCACCTGAAATTTCGGTTAAAATTTCAGGGCATTTGTACATATAATTTAAAATATTGTTTTAACATTTTAAGATCATGGTGTTTTCGTCGTGACTCAAGGGTCAATAGTACTAGTTGGGATTGAAGTTCAGAGTAATTCATTGTGTTTCCATTAAAATTTTTAAAACA
This sequence comes from Kuschelorhynchus macadamiae, assembly GCA_030620095.1. Classification (NCBI taxonomy): domain Eukaryota; kingdom Metazoa; phylum Arthropoda; class Insecta; order Coleoptera; family Curculionidae; genus Kuschelorhynchus; species Kuschelorhynchus macadamiae. The sequence goes on along the minus strand of JAUTXW010000975.1, from coordinate 2,666,672 downwards.
ATCTAATACATTTTTCTAAGAAACTTTTTTGAATACTTTCAAGACCATCTATATGGACACTATAAAATGAGTTCCAAACTGCAGAACCATACTCAAGTCACTAGAAGGTCTTTTTACAAAAAAGTCTTAGTTTTTATTGAAGAACGATAGTGTATGGAAGAAAGTGAGTGGTCTAATGGGACTCCCAAATCCCGGATAGTGGGACGTGGTCTAAAATTTAGTTTTCAATATTGTAAAGAAATACCAATGGGTTCCAAGATCTAGTGAAGGACATCAGATGACACTTCTGAGTGTTAAAATCCATAACATTTTGTATACACCACTGTGTGAGCTTATTAAGATTAGACTGAAGAACTTCGCAGTCGTGATGTGTCTTGACTATTTTGTACAACCTAAGGTCGCCTGCAAACAATACAAATTTAGAAGAGGTCAAAAATATGTGACCCTTGGGGTAGCCCAGAGGTTACCGGAATAAATTTAGAATTAAAATTCTGAACTTTGACAATTTGAGTATGATTCTGCAGATAGCTCTCAAACCATCTTAGCAAGGTCCTATTGATTCCCGCAGTTCTGAGTTTGGATATTAAGAGTCCATGATTAAGCCTGTCAAAAGCCTTGAAGAAGTCGGTTTAGATGGAATGTACCTCGCCCCTCCCCTCCAGGACTCCGAAGAAAGATAATGGGTTCATTCGATCTACCTCTCTGAAATGAGACTTGTTGGTCAATAATACGACCTCTAAGGAGTTTAGTACTTAGTTAAAATGTTTTCAAATAATTTATTAACTTATTGGTCTGTAATTTCTGACTTCAGATCTTTGACTTGACTTAAACATGGATTTTATGTAATTAGTCTAGAAAACAGTCTAAAAAACTTAACCCACTATAAACAACTGAAATTTTAATATTTACTTTACTTATATTTAAATTATTTGTAGAAAGTTGGCTAGGTATATCACATTCTTTGTCCCTATAAGTGGAGGATTAGCCATATCATGGCCAGTACCACATTTCTGGTTGTTATAAGACATTTCAAAAGGTATTCCTTCAGAAGTACGTCCCCTATTAGCAAATTTCCAAAATGACTTAGGGTTTTGATTTTAATGTAAGTATCGAAGCATTGTTGAGAACGTTACTTGCATAAAATCTTCAGACGAGAAAATTCTAAATAATCGGAACGATTAAATAATTTTTGAATGTACTTTCTTTTTTGGGATTATTAAGTTTTTTAAATGTGGAGTATACTAAATGGGAAAATTACGTGAGAATGACTTTTTTAAGGGCACAACATTTTCAATTGCCCTGTTTAAATATTCGTAAAGATCGATCTATCTCTGATCAAAAAAAAAACAAACTATCCCAATCAATGAATGAAAAAAATTCAGTTACAGACAAATAGTCAGCATAATGAAAATCTATAAAATTCTTCTACATGTTAACCTGGTTTGTTGGATATAGTCCTTGTCCCAAATTTTATGGAAACATCAAGTCCTGGATGGTAAGTATCCAGAGGTAAGAGAGAATCGTCGGACTGAACAGTGGTCATATACGTTATAGTTAGTTGGTTAGAAAGCAAGGTCGAGAAGTTTACCTTGATCATTGTAAATGTTGTTTTTTTGCATTAAGTTATGAAAGGCACCCATGTAAGATGATAATACAGCTGCTTGAGAGTCAATAATCCTAAAATTTGATTGACATTTTAAAGTATCTACAATTTTAAAGAAATTAGTTGAAATAGACATAAATGCGGGTTTGTCTAAATGCAGTTATGTAAATACAAAATATAATAATATTAATATTACTAATAATAATATTACTAATAATAGTAGTAATAATAACAAAAGTATTTATTTATTAACACTTTACAATATCAAAAAAATGGTGATAAATAAGCAAGGTTTAGTTCGATTAAATATATACATTCGTCTGTTCAACTAAACTTTATTATATGAACGAAAAATAGATAATAAATGAGTTTTATAGTGCACGAGGCTGGGAAATTCAATTTAGATATTAATCTAAAGTATTTGAAACATTAAATAAACATTAAACTTTTTCCATAATATGTTGGCTTCAGTTTTAAACTTAATCGGTCAGTCAAAATGTTTACTATGGGCGAATATAGATCAGTATAAATTCTCTGTAGAACCCAAAAAACTTACTCGACTAAAATTCCCTTAGGCAAATAAACAAATGAAAACAATGGACAACATAAAAACAAATAAATTTACATATATAAAATGTTAAATACCAACGACAGTTGCTTGAATTGAATTGAAAAAGCGCGATAAAAGTGAAAAATACTTAGTATTCCGAATTTTTATTTTATATTAGGCATTTTCAAAATCAAGGCTTGGTCCAAATATGATACAACGCCATCCAATGTTTTTTACTTCTCTCGTAAGAGCGAAATATGGTGTTGCTAAAAAATCACCCTCCCAGAATTTTACAGATCTCTACGTTTTAGACTCCCTAGATGCCGAACAACATGGTTTCCTATTTCCGTCGGTCAATCTGCCTATTCGCATAGCTAAAAAACTACTTACACAATTGACTTCAAATTTTCCGATTAATCCACAAAAATCCAGTATGATATAGAAACGAATGGTAGAATTTTGGTACAATCTGGCGGAACAAATTGGAGGCATAATAAAGTGTTTAAAAAAAATCAGTCTGAAAAAAACACTTATTCGATTGATTTCAGAGGTTGCACAAAAATCAAATCTGATATAAGGATAAACTGGTAAAAGTTTTGTTCGGCGATACAAAATGGCGGCTTAATAAAATGTTTAAAAAGATAGTGTGAAAAACGACTTATTTGAATTGATTTTAAATTTAATAACTGTGGCCTACGGAAGAACTGGTGAAATTTCGGTACGAACACAATATGGCGAAAGAAAATTGCTGCCTAATAAAATCGATGTAAAAAATCCATACATTTTCGTTACCCAGAACTCCCATCATACAGAATTCGAACAGGTCTAGACAACCCAGTTTATATATGTAAGTTATGGGACACCTTATCCGTGTTATTATAATAACATTCATCGTTCTCACGTAGGCAAGCCAACCTTGAACCAGGGAACAAGCAACATCAGCGTTTTCCGTCGCCGAGATGCTTTTTGCGTGTGAACCAAGTAGTTTAGTTTAGAATCAGATCTTGAACTCTTAAGATTAATTTTGGAAATAAAAATTTTTAAAAACGGGTTTTACAGAGTTTAACATTTAAGTGGCGCAGTCGGTAGGATTGGTCAAAACGGCATTAAGGGACATAATACCGGTTTGTTTTAACAATTAAAAGACCAATCGAAAATTCGAAAATTTTTTATACCATCGCGGTGTATAAAAAAACTCTCTAAGTCGTGATATAAGTGTCCAGCTAGGCGAAAGGGATAAGTAACCTAGTGAGAAGAGTTCCTGAAGGAAAATCAGTGCTCTTGGATTATTTCATGGAGATTTTGATGCTAACGCTGTAAGTGCTCTTTATGTCTTATAGAGGCCCCCGTAGTAAATCGAGTAGTACATCTAATTCTGATTCTGACTCACCCCTCTTGAATCGTTCAAGAAAAAGTAGATCACGTTCGAGATCTCCAATTACAAAAAATTTTGAAGAAAATAAATTTCATAAAGAATTAAATTTTATTGAAACTTCTTTAAGCCAAATTAGAATAAAAATGGCACCCCCAACATTAAAATCTGAATATTTAAATATGATCCCAGATTTTTGTGGTGAAGCAGAGCTTCTCCCTAGATTTTTAGAGATTTGTCAAAAATTAGTAACGAAATTTTACGATACTGAGGATGAGGATAATTTTCAAAATGAATATCTCATGTCTAGTATAATTTCAAAAATTAAAGGTGAAGCTGCCATTAATATTTCTTCTTGTGTCATACGAAAATTCGATGACCTAAAAACATCTCTTATTTACGCATATGCGGATAAAAGAGATTTATTCACTTTAGCTCTTGAATTGGCAGACTATAAGCAACAACAAAACGAATCTCCTTTCGAGTTTTATTCAAGAATTCAACAAATACTTAATTTAATTTGTTCTTATATTACAACACACAGCGCAAACAATGCATGTTTGATACTTAAAGAATACCATAATGCGTTAGCTTTAAGAGTATTACTTAGAGGCCTCAAAGATCCCATTGGCTCCTTAATGAGAACCAAAAATCCGCATAATTTGAATGAAGCTCTTGGCATGTTAACCAATGATTTTCAATTAGAATCATGTCAAAATAAAAACAAAGCGCCAAATAAACCATCTACAAGTTTTCAAAATAAGAATAATAATAATTCCCACACACAAATTGTGCGAAGGAATTATCCGTTTCAATTAGCTCATTTTAAAAATTAAGGCAATGTTGCTCATTTCAATCGCAATAACCAAAACTTATTTACAAGTCAAAATAATTTTACCCCTAGACCAGGTCCAAGTGTGCCTGTTAACAATCAAAATGTTTTCGGTGGAAACCAAAATAAAAATTTAAATTTACCTAAACCAACACCCATGAGCATTTCAACAGTAAATACTTTCAGGCCAAATCAAAGCAATCAAAATTTTAGACAACCCAATCATAATGTTAGAACAAATTCCCAAAATTTTAGGCAAACAAATTCAAGGCCTAATTACGTAGTAGAAGAATTGTATAATATCGAAGACCAATCAGCGGAATATTCAGAAGAGTATTTAGAGGATGAAAATACTGAACTAATTGATCAGTTTTTTCACCCATCAGCCTCGAAAACAAATATACCGGAAATAACGGAAATTGTGGAGAACCACAACCCCCAAAATTCGAACTAATGAACCTGTATATAAACGATAGCAAACTACCGTTTATTATTTTCCCAGAAAACAACTTAAAAGTTTTAATCGATACGGGAAGTACAAAATCTTTTATACGACCTGAAATTGCTCAAAAATATTATAAAAATTCAATAAAAAAGGATCCATTTAAAATTTTCACAGCACACGGTACATCTATAGAAAACTTTAGCGCTGTTATACCTTGTCCAAAAATATTCGGGAAAAACAAAAAGTGTTTAAAATTCTATCTGTTTAATTTTCATAGCCAATTCGATTGTCTATTAGGAATAGATAATTTAAAATTATTAAATGCTAATATTATTCTCGATAAAAATATACTAGTTACACCTGAAAGTCAGGCAAATATATTGTACCACGAAAGTAGGAACGTTGTCTCTAATAACATCATATTACAACCTCGCTGTGAGCAAGTAGTTAAGATAAGAGTAAATAAGATTGAAAACGGTGACGTTATTATACCATATATGAAAACATGTGGAGTGGAAATACCGGAATGTGTGACGCGTGTAAATAAATACGAGGCAATATGTACTATTTTAAATCCCTCGGAAAATTCAAAAAAACTCGAAGTTTTAGAACCAATCGATGTTATTGATTTTAATCAATTTGAATGTAGGGACCAGATTAGTTCTAATTTAAATCAATATTACACGGAAAAATTTAGGTTCGATATTTCAAAAGTTAGGACTGAACATATGAATCCTGAAGAGCGTTCAGCTATCTTAAACCTAGTTAAGGAATATTCTGATATCTTTCATATCGAAGGAAATCAATTGACCTTTACTAACGAAGTCAAACATTCTATTAAGACTAAAGACGAAATACCGGTGTATACAAAGTCGTACAGGTACCCTGAAATACACAAAAAAGAAGTGCATAAACAATCTCAAGATATGTTAGACCAAAATATCATAAGACCTTCTAGTTCACCCTGGTCTTCACCGATCTGGGTAGTTCCCAAAAAAATGGATGCATCAGGAAATCGGAAATGGCGAATTGTGGTAGATTATCGTAAATTGAACGATAAAACGATAGGAGATCGATATCCGCTACCAAATATTGCCGATTTACTCGATAAATTAGGCAGATGCCAATATTTTTCAACCCTGGACCTAGCGTCGGGATTCCATCAAATAGAAATGGCCGAAGAAGACATACAAAAGACAGCGTTCAATACTGAGCAAGGCCATTATGAATATCTGCGTATGTCTTTTGGCTTAAGAAATGCACCAGCAACTTTCCAAAGGGCATTGGACAATATCTTGAGAGGTGTTCAAAATGAAAGATGTTTAGTATATCTTGATGATATTATAATATTCTCTACAAGCTTACAAGAACACATACTAAGGCTTAGAGAGGTATTTGAACGCCTAAGAACTGCAAACTTTAAGATACAGCTAGACAAGTTAGAATTTCTTAGAAAGGAAGTGGCATATTTGGGACACATCGTAACACCGGAAGGAATAAAACCAAATCCCGATAAAATACGCGCTATACAAAAATACCCAATTCCTAAAAATCCTAAAGAATTAAAAGGCTTTCTTGGTCTATTAGGCTACTACAGAAAATTCGTCAAAGACTTCGCAAAACTCACTAAACCATTAACAAAACGGTTAAAGAAGGACGCTATTATCAATGTAAAAGACCCCGATTATATCAGCTGTTTTGAATTATGTAAACAACTATTATCTAATGAACCCATATTAAAATATCCTAATTTCGAAGAATTGTTTATACTGACAACAGACGCAAGTAATTTTGCGTTAGGAGCCGTATTGTCACAAGGAAAAATTGGGTCAGATTTACCAGTGGCGTACGCTAGCAGAACACTTAGCGAATCGGAAATAAATTATTCAACGATCGAAAAAGAATTATTAGCAATAGTGTGGGCGACAAAATATTTCCGACCATACTTATTCGGACGAAAATTTAAAATCGTTACAGACCACAAACCACTACAATGGCTGTTTTCTCTGAAAGAACCAAATTCCAAGTTGATCAGGTGGAGATTAAAACTTGAAGAGTTTGACTATGAGATTATATACAAAAAAGGTAGCCTGAACAAAAACGCAGATGCCCTATCTCGTATAGAACTCAACCTAAACGAAACAGGACCATCGAAACTAATACAAGACATTTTCGGATATATGGAGAATTTTCATAGGGAATTGGAAAATGAAAATGCTGAGTCAGTAATTGCAGAAGCGGGAGACTTAGACAATCAATTGAACGCCGTAGAAGACGACGCCACGGTACACTCTAGTCACGAAAATCCACTTATCGGTATTCCAATCGTGGATTGCCCAGTAAATTACGGGAAAAATCAAATCATAATTTCTCTGGTAAACTTTAACCCCGCAGAACCGTCCGTAATAAAACTATTCAAAACAAAAAGAAACACTCTCATTCAACTTTCCCAAAATAATTTAGAACAAGATATTGTTAAATTTTTAAAAGAACGCATAGTTCCTCATACTAAATATTATGTATATTTTGAAGACCCTATATACGAAACATTTAGCAATGTCCTTCAACAATACTTTAAAAATTCGCAAATAAAACTAACAAAGTGTACGAAGAAATTGATTGACGTCACAATCGAAGAGGAAATAGACCAAATTATACGAAACCATCATGAAGGAAAGACTAACCACAGAGGAATAGAAGAAACTGAGAAAAGAATAAAATCAACTTACTACTGGCCAAACCAGCAAAGAACTATCCAAAATTTCATAAATAATTGCGAACTTTGTTTAATTATAAAATACGACCGCAGACCCATAAGAGTCGAATACAACATTACGCCTACAGCCACTAGACCATTCCAAATAGTACATGTAGACACTATTTCTCTTGAAAATTGCAAATTTCTTACAATAATTGATTCCTTTTCAAAATATGCACAAGCATATAAACTTGACTCTGCGCAAGGCGTCGAAGTGTCTAATAAGCTCGTTAAATATTTCACACACCACTGCATACCCGAATAAATCATTTCAGATAACGGGAACGAATTTAAAAATACTGTAGTTCAAGACTACTTAAAACACATAAAATAAAAGTTCATTTTATCAGTAGTCAACATCCTGAATCTAACGGAGTAATCGAACGTTTCCACTCAACTTTGATCGAACACGTGAGATTACTAAATAATCAGAGCGAATACAAATCGGAACCTATCGAAATAAAGGTAAACTATGCCCTTTTGGCATATAATAACACTATTCATTCTGTTACGAACTTGAAACCATATGAAATTATAACTGGGCATTTAAACACCGAATCCCCTTTTAACATTGACTTAGAAAATCAGCTAGTTAATAACTATGTCGAAAATCATAAAGAAAAAGTTAGACTATTATACCAAAAAATTAACGAGGACATTCAAAACAAAAAAATTAGCTCGATAAACAAAGTTAACGAAAATCGCGAGAAACTCCCAGAAATCCCCGAAAAAGTATTTGTTAAAAATACCCAAAAACAAAGTAAAACAAAGAACAAATACAAACCCGAAAATATTGTTTCAGTAGATCCAAATACTAAAACTGCCAAAATTGCACCTACTCACGGCAATAAAACATTAAAAATTCACGCTTCAAATATTAAAAGACCAAAAAAGAAGAAAGCTCATTCTTCCCAAATTATTTCAGGTTCCTCGCCCTCGGACAAGGGACAGAAATCCGAAACGTAACCGAAAACCTAGGCGTACTTCCCATAGACTTGGGCCCTGCACGTCTTCAGAGAAGCGAACACACTTTTGTACATTATTATAATCTCCAACCATTATACGAGGAGTATGATAAGTTAAATACGCAGTATGATAATCTTAGATTTAGTTATATTAATGATAGCATGTTAAGTAAAGAATTAGAAAACTACGATAAGATAATTAAGTATAGTAAAATATTAATTTTAGAAAAACTAAATAACATTAGAATTCACGGAAAAAATAAGATCTCGAAAAGAGGTTTAATCGATGGATTTGGTTCTATAATTAAGAGCATCGCAGGGAATCTAGACGCCTCTGACGGTAAAAAAATATACAAAATTTTAAATCATCTCGAGAAAAACGAAAATAACTTACAAAGTCAATTAAAATATCAATACTCTGTAAACAAACAAATAATTGATAATTTTAATTCGACAGTACAAAATATCCAACATAACGAAATACTTCTTAAATCACGAATAATACAACTTCACCAAATTGTTAAAGAGAATTCTAAAAATAATAACATTTTACTTGCAAAGGACTTGTTTAACCAGCTAAAGATCCTGTATAACGCAATATTTAACACACTCCAAGATATCGAAAATTCAATAACATTTTGTAAATTAAACACCTTACATCCTAGTATAATAAACTCTCAAGAACTTTTCCATGAAATTGCAAGAATCGCATTTCACTACAAAAATTCTTTACCTTACGACCTAAGATACGAAAACATCTTAAATTTCGAATCCCTTCTAAAAATCAATTGCAAAATAGACTTTAATCAAATTACTTATTTCTTGTCCATTCCTATCGATTTTGATAATGAATTTAACTTATTCTATATACTGCCTATTCCTTCAAAACAGGACTCAGAATTTTTCACAATAGTACCAAATACTAATTATATACTCCAAAACAAAAACGACGGTTCAATAAAGCCTCTATTCGACAAGTGCACTAAAGGTAAATGGTATCATTGTCCAAAAAATAACATGGCTAATTACAGAGCACTTTGCGAAGAAAATATTCTAGTCAATCAAAATTCGAGTAATTGCGTTTTTGCCAAACTCAAAATACCCGAAAATCACATTGAACAAATTTTTGAAATAAACCAGTATCTTGCAGTCTTTCCAATAGAGGAAAAAATCGAAGTCGAATGCGAAAAGTCGATAGACACATATTCGCTTAAAGGGATTTTCCTTATCAAAAAAGACGTTTGCAAAATATCGTTCAGGAGCAAAGAAATTTCATTTCAAGAAGCAAGTCACGGAAAACCTTTAATTATCGACTTTAACCTGCAATTAGGGAAACAAAAACATGGTAGCCCAAAATTTGAAATAGACCTTAAAAAATTAGATTTTAAGGGTATACCTGCAAATACCGTTATACCAATTGCGGATGAAGAACCGGTCCAACTTCACATTCCTAGCATCTGGACAATCATCCTGTATGTTTCCATAATAGCCACTATTATATACTTGGTACTAAAATGGAAGAAAAGAAGAAACCCAGCCGTGGTGCAAGAAGCCAAGTCAGAAGAAGTAGCGAAGAAAATCAGCCTCCCCCTTCTAAGGGTGGAGGAGTTATGGGACACCTTATCCGTGTTATTATAATAACCTTCATCGTTCTCACGTAGGCAAGCCAACCTTGAACCAGGGAACAAGCAACATCAGCGTTTTCCGTCGCCGAGATGCTTTTTGCGTGTGAACCAAGTAGTTTAGTTTAGAATCAGATCTTGAACTGTTAAGATTAATTTTGGAAATAAAAATTGGTTTTAAAAACGGGTTTTACAGAGTTTAACATTTAAGTTGTATATAATTATTTGGTAACAACTTTATATAAATCCTATAAATTGTAATGTATTTAACTTTTTTTTAGAGTTATTACTAAACAACTACATATTTTCAAAAAATGTGTTATTTGTGTGTAGTAGCATTCCATGCGGGAGAAGATGTGGTAAAGGCGGATTTATCTACTTTTTAAATACCGAGAGGACATTTTCTATATTTGTAATATTTTATGGCCTATAGGTTTGCTACAAAAAATATTTTTTTTCTAAATTGTGTTTTGAGAGAGTAACTAAAAAAAATAAAACCAAATATCCTTCTGTTTTACTCAGCTCGTAAAAGGGAAGTATTTGTGATCGTGGAAAAATCACCCTCTCAGGTTTTTACAGATCTTCACGTTTTAAGGTCCCTAGATGCCGAAAAACAAGTTTTCCTGTTTCCTTCGGTCTGTCTATTTGTTTACCTGTTCGCGGCATAAAACTACATACCTGATCAAACTCAATGAAATCGTAACATTTTAGTAAAAATCTAATGTGGCGGAACAAAATGGCGGCCTAATTAAATGTTTAAAAATCATTGTAAACAACTGCTTACTCAACTGATTTCAAATTTTTCACAAAAATAGAGTGTGATATAGGGATAAACTTGTAATATTTTGCGACAAATCCAAAAGATTAAAACGAATCTGCGACTTACTAATAAAATGTTTAAAAATTCAGTTTAGAAGAACTACTATTGATTTCAATTTTAGCACAAAATTTAGAATTGATAAATGCATAAATTTGTAAAACCTTTATACGAATTCAATATGGCGGCCTAATAAAATGTTTATAAAAACAGTGTGAAAAATCTACTTATTCGAATTGGTTTAAAATTTAGCATATAAATGAGTTGCTTCTTTAAATGACTTATAATTGTGTACATAAATTAAGTGTAATATAGGAATTAACTGGTAAAATCTCATATGGCGCAATAAGATGGTGGCCTAATAAACTGTTTCAAAAATCAGCCCGAAAAACTAATTAATCGACGAACCAAAAAAACGATAGAAACCGTTGTCAAATAATGTATTTGATTAAAAGAGAAAATTTGAATTTAAAAGTTTAACTTAAAAAATTGATCAATAGTTTACGTATATGAGAATATTGTTTTGACCGGACCGGATAATATGCACATGCATATATTTAACATATTTGCTATTTATGCATATTTTTATTTTAACACCCAAATGGATCCGCTTTCTTCTTGGATATATAAATATGTTGGTATTTTTACCTATGATGGCAGTATTTTATTATGTCCCATCTCCGAAACAAATCTACTAGATTTCAAAAAGTTTTAACTAAAGCAACTTATAAAAACAAGAACATACATTGCAGCAAAAAACAAGACTGTTCCTTGTTAACAAATTCTTACAGATGTTTCTGTGGCTCAATTTAAAAAACTTCCGAAAATGTTTCTACTGATTTGTAAGAAGCATTAGTTGCATGCAGTTATCTATTCGTTAAACTTAATAATTCTACTTTGAAACGGTTCTTGCAAAAATATTTCGAATGAGTCAACATTACATAAAAAATTACTTAACTCCTCTTTAAGGTAGTGTGCGAGAAGAGATACGGGATAAAGCGCACAAAATTTCAGTCGTGTTTCACCTCATCATTCTCGAGTAGCGTTCGCATGTGCGTTCCTCCATCACGAATAACCGTGTTCGCATTCGCCGAATAGGCAATGGACGCCATGGATACGATGACGGCTTGAGCCGGCAATTGAGAAGTTATGCGTGCAAAAAATAATTAAAAAAGACATCCCCGTAGAAGATGGTGGTTGATAGCATTTCATCGTAACATAACCATTTAAGTAGAAATAATTTAGCAAAAATACAAACCTACTATATTTTTACTGATTAAAAAATTAAGATTCGCTATTTTACAGAAAAGGGATGATTTTTGCTTCTGAAAAAAAAATTCTATGGCTTAATTTAAAAAAGCCTCCTTGCACAAAATATGTTGATGAAGGCTCCAAAGCGAAATACCACAGTACTTCGACTACAGCGTATCTTTGTGAACTAAATCTAATGGAATTGGTTTGGGCTGAAGTTTTGTGGCAAAGTATAACTCTACTTTTAACATGAAGGAAGGAAAATATTTTAAAGCAAATCTCTGGATTCCAATGACCCTAATACAGCTGACTACTCAGGTGATGAAAAGGACGGAACAGTATTGTTTGTCTTTTAGTTGTCCCCTGTGTAAGATCGGGCCATTGTCAAATTAATATAATTTAAAACTCTCTGCCTTTTTGAAATATACTATAGCTGCAGCTTTAAGATTTTTAACCACTGTATATTATATTAATATATTATTTTTTGGTAATATATTTAAGCCTGTCACCGAGATGTGACACGCAGTTAACATCGGGTATCCAAAACGTAGTTTTGCTTTCAATTCATTATTCAAACTGGATGATTCGAGTCCATAAAGACTGAACTTTTTTCAGGTGGCAGAGTTACAATAATGGAATTAATTGAGCTTGATTCCACTCCAATTTTTAGTTTCAAATGAAATTTTGACAAAGCGCTCGTTGCGAATTTTACAACGACCATGTGGTTTGATTCGTCCCCAAAAAACTGCTTTGAATGCGAGTGCGTCAATTGGTAAGGCACGCAACTAGGCGCATCGCGAGTGAAACGTCTACATATTTGCCCCGCCATTCGTTTTGCAATTCGGCCAGCCATTTATGCGAATGTGTAGATGCGGTATAGATGGGAAATAAATTTTAGGTTTCCGCCGATGAAACTACGGATTAATGTAACCGCGTATTAAATCTAATAAATGTAAAATTGGCTCTTGAACCTTTTTCACCCTACTTATTTGCTTGCAAATTCTCGAAAAAACTAACCATTTCGCAATTACAAGATGTGTAAACGATTCCATCAGAAAATATTTCTGTATTCTTCCTTTTTTGCACTGTTTGCGACTCTCCAACTCTGAAATATTTGCATGTAAAATATCAGATCTCCAAAAGACTCAAATCTCTTCAGAATATCTTGAAGCCCTGGGTTCCTGCTTAAAGAAAAACAACGACATCCTTCCGATCATTGGCGAAACTTACGACATCTTACTCAATCATGACTCCAAATGGAAGATACTGCTAGAAAAAATTGAGGATATTCACAGCCTCCATTCTGGAATATCTGACAGTATACAAGAATCCTTATTTAAATCCATTAAAGAAATTAGGCAGGATACTTTCAATCTATCATCTATTTTAATGGAATCTCAAAATGAATCTGTCAAAGTCCAGGTGCATGATTCATCGAAGGAGCAGTTGACTAAAGAGATGGCTGAGCTGAGGCATAGTGTAAAACAAATGGCACTTACCCTGGAGAAGCTTGCTGATAAGCCTAAACAACAATCAATAAAGAAGATATACACCACCGCAATATCAACCCAAACCGATACAACAGATGTCCAAATGCCTGTCAATAGGTCTCCAAAAAAAGCTGTTTCCTTCCAGCCCAACAAAACACCCATTATAGAGAAATGGCATTATGTAGTGGTATCCTTAATTCCGTCCACGTATAAATCAAATCAGCTTGTACACTACATCAAAGAAAAATTAGGAACCACGAATTTTGTGCGTTGTTTTCCTATGCTTAAGAATGCAGACACTTTGCGCTCCGATTTTAAAATTGGGGTGCAAAATAAAGATCACTTAATTCAGCTTAAGAACGCTAGTCTGTGGCCACCTGGTACCATAATTGATCCTACCAATGATTCAGTTTCACCAACCCTTATCCAAACGCCGCCCACTTCCACAGCCCATAATGTCTCATCTTCTAGTCATCAAGATGTCAATATAGATATCCCAAAGAGCCGGGGGCTGTCTCCACCAAAGCCTCAATTATTGGAATCACCAGTGACATTTGTGCCTGGGGAGGATAAGTCAGTCATGATTGGCTCTGACAGGGAGGCCATAGCAGCTTGTAGGTCATTGGCACTGAAGGGTTCTAAATTAAGCATGGAGAAAACTGCAAGGAAAGATGATTTTTTGCAGTTTGATCCAATGACTCCACCAAGAGTGCGGCTGTCCCAAGATTCGGATAAAGCAAATGGTCGCTATATATTAGCCAGATTAAGGGATCCTTCCTTACTGAAGACCTTAAGGCTATTTCTTGCTTATCTACACGACCAGCCATCTAGTGTGTGTTTTGAGGGGCATACAAGTACTAGCATTAAATTATTGCTAGCTTCAGAAGGCCTTCCCAGTGACAAGGACTCCCTGCGCAAGTTGTATTATCGCTTCCACGATGCCTATGGGATTGGTTCATCTGAAGTGGACTCAGACCTTGCAGCGTATAGATCTTTCTACTCCTCGGAAAAAATTTTACGGCTCCAAAAAATTCGTGAAAGTACTGGTAAATATTATTCTAGTGGTTCACCATCAAAAAGTAAAAATTTTTAGTCAATATGACGCGAAAAGAGGATCTAGCACCCTCTAGAAAATTGACCAACAGTAATTTTAATCTTTTTTTTCTTAATATTCAGTCCTTAAGACATAAAACAGACGAATTATATCTTTTGTTAGAAGAGCTAAATTTTCCAGAAGTCATTGCCATCACTGAGCACTGGCTAAATATCAATCAACCTGTTTTTATTAAAAACTATACCACAATTGCCAGATTTAATAGAACTAATTTAACTCATGGAGGCACCATGATAATGTCTTTAAACAACGATTTTTCCGAAATATCAAAGTATAATCATTTATTATCTGAAAAAGTATTTGAATTTTCTATCGTTTATCACAATACTTATGACCTTTATATTATTTGTATTTATAGAACACCTGATGCTGATGTGCAATTATTCTGCCATAACCTTCTAAGTTTGCTCGAGTCCCTTCCTGTAAAAAGCAAATTAATCTTATGTGGCGATTTCAATATTGACTTTTCCAGTGTGTGTGCTGCTCAGGAATGTCTTCAGTCCATCTTTGAGTCATTAGGAATTGCCATGCACGTCAACTCACCAACCAGAATTACTAAGACAAGTGCCAGTACTATAGATTACGTTGTGTCTTCTTTCGATCCTAGCTCCGTCGAATGTAATGTCTTAAGTCCAGGTTTCTCCGATCATGAAGCAATTTTCACAAAACCTGCACAGTTTCTTCTTTTCACCAGTAGTTTTATCAGAACTTCGCAGTACAATTAATGATATCAAAAATAAATCTTCCTCGGGAATTGATGGGCTTACTTTAAGAATGTATTCAAGTCTGCCGGAGTGCACTCTAGAGCATCTGACTGCTTTGATAAATATGTCTTTCCAAAATGGTACTTTTCCAAGCTGCCTTAAAACTGCAATAATCATACCTCTTTACAAAGGAGGTGTTTCAGAGGAAGCTTCGAACTATCGCCCAATTGCACTTCTCCCTACGCTATCTAAGATCATCGAAAGACTGGTTAAAAAAAGGCTTTTATCATTTCTGTCTAGATATGAAATACTTACAAAACATCAATTTGGATTTTTAAGTAACAAATGCACAAGCGATGCCATGTTTTCCCTTCTTAATAGAGTTTACTTCAGCCTAAACAACCATCACGCTACGGCAACAATTTTCTGTGATTTTTCCAAAGCTTTCGATTGTGTGAATCATAATATATTAACTAACAAGCTCCAGTACTATGGATTTAGAGGGGCTCCTCTCGATTGGTTTAAGTCATATCTTAGCAACAGAAATCAAGTTGTGAAAGTTGACAACAGGATGTCTTCTTGTAGGCCAATGGAATATGGAGTGCCTCAAGGCTCGGTACTAGGCCCTATCTTGTTTCTTCTGTTCATAAACGACATGGCTAATTTAAACATTAGTGGAAAAATATGTCTCTTTGTGGACGATACCAGCTTTACGTGGAGCCACCCAGATGTCACGGACCTACATAGGATTGTATCTAATGACCTAATCACCATTAAATCCTGGTGCGATTCTAATCTCCTATGTTTGAACATCTCTAAAACGAAAGTCTTGTCTTATAAAAACACGCTGCAACCTTTTGACCTTAATGGCACCACTATTGATGTCGTAAACTCTGTAAAATTTCTAGGGCTTCTTGTAGATGATTCTTTAAAATGGGATCCACATATCGACGCTTTATCAAGGAAGTTGGGTTCTGCTTGCTTTGCGTTAAGATCTGTTTCCGAGGAGCTTAGCTTTTCTACCTCTAGAACTGTTTATTTTGCTCTTGTTGAGTCGCACCTCAGATATGCTATTCCATTCTGGGGTACATGTTGTGCGACTCAATTTGATCGAATTTTTATACTACAAAAAAGAGCTGTTCGTTACCTACTGAGACTTAACAGTAGAACTCACTGCCGAGATTTCTTTAAAAGATATAAAATACTAACCCTTCCTTGCTTATTCATTTTGGAATCGGTTTGCTTAATTCGTAAGCATGCACCTGCTCTATTAGAGAGACCTTCTCACAACTACCCTCTCAGAAACACTGAGCACGATCTCTATCTTCCAACCCCACACTCAGAGTTAATTAAAAGATCAGTAATCTACAATGCAAAAAAAATGCATAATCACCTGCCATTTAACATCAAATCCATAATATCTCTGACTTCATTTCGCAAGGCTTTGAAATCATTCTTACTGGAAAGCGCCTTCTACACCGAGAACGAGTTTTACAACACATAAATTTATCCTTATGAACCCCTAGTGTGATAGTTGCCATTACCAACCATTTTTACCGAATTTTGTATATGTATTTTTTTAATTGTTTCGTACTTTTTTATTTTTTATTTTTTACTTTGCTTTTTTATTTTTTTTACATTATATTTATGAAAATGTTTATAACATAGTACGACTGACAAAGTACATTTCTAATGTACTTCTTTTAGGATTCTATTATATTAATATTCTAAATTCTTGATTTAAATATTATTTTTCTATAATATTTATGATGTGTTTTTGTTTTGTTTTGTTTGCTAATTTTGATGTTTGTAAACTATTTTTTTTTACAACAGCTTTGTCCACAAAATTGTAAAATTTTTTTGACAATAAAGCATTTATTTATTTATTTATAGACGAAAGACTCTGTGTTTGTTTTGTCCGATGTAGCTCAGTATTAGATTAAGGTTGCGTAGGGCCTTCAATTTTCTTATTCCTATTTAATCCACTTTCCTTGTTTCGCACATGGATTGCATCGTCTCTCCAAAGGAACTCGAAACATATTTAAAAATGGAGATAAATTGGTTTCATTTACAAAAGGCACCAACCCGAATCCAGTTTTAGAGGAAAATCTTCCTGCCTTGCAACTAACATCAGAGCCTCTAAGGTTCATGGCTAAATACTGTGCTTTTTTATAGTAAGAACTTTGTGGTGATAAAAGATGTTGTTTCCGGTTTTGGCAAATATGAGGCCCTAGTAATTTCTGGGGCCAAGAAAGCTTTTGAAGATGCTTTAATATAAAAAATTTTGCTCTTCATAAACCACATTTTTTTTAGATACAACTGAATTAAAACCTGAAACTAAACGCGTGTTTTTAACTGATTCTGGACGATCGTCATCATAATTTTACCATGGAAAACTTGGAGCAATAAATGGTAATTTACTTTTTTAACTATAAGAATTGTAAAAAATGCGTTTCTATTTAATAAACTATGTTCATTGGTTTATGCCTTTTTATTTAATCGAATGGTACTAAAAGTATAGCAATATTTTCGGATTTTAGTTTGCATATTTGCATGCATATTTTAATTTTAATAATTAATAATTTTAGGTTGCTTATACTCTGGTCTTTAATCATTAATATTTCAATTTTATTTTAACTGTTATAAGCAGTCAAAAAGCTATCGTTCCTATTTAAATAAACCAGTGTATGCAATTGTTCCTTTGAGATATCATCAGTAGTACCATAAATTATTTTGCCCAAGATAAGCATTTCCTTCAAAGCAAAAAGGAGTCCTATTAATGCTTATATAGTGGAAAATATTTAAGCAAATGTCCATTATGGAGGCTGACATGACCAGTGTGGTGTAAATACATGAAAGGGGTAACTTTGTAAGCCTGTTAACTTTACTATTAAACAAGACCACCCTTGAAGCTAGAGAGTGGCTTGTTATTTCCGTGAATTTTGTTTTAAAATATTTTGTGCATGCCTCTGTTTATAGTTATAGTTATATTGAAATTAACGCAACAAAGTTATTTTCTACCCTTTGTTTAATTAGTTTGAACTGAAGGTAATTTAGAACTTGATGTGTTTTACACTGAATAATATTATAACACCAAAGAACCAGGCACTAATTACCCTGAGAAATGGTTTCGGTCAAACTTCCTGAATTTTTTACAGGTGATGGACTATTGTCGCTTTAATTTACTTTGCAAATTAACGGGGGGTACCGAGAAGTATTACAAATATAAATGGGTTGCTTTATTTTTAACATACTGCCAAAAATATTGATTTCTAAATAATAAAGTTCGATCTATAGAATGCCTTATGCATTTTTAAATTGATGTACAGATTTTTTATTTTTTAGGGGCCTATTTTTGACATTGTGTCACAAATTATTGTGAATTTATTGTTTTACTTTCCTCTAATTTAATGCAATTAATTTTATTAGTGTTTACTTAACATACTGTGAACATTTAATATCACTACTTTGGTTCATTAATGATATGAGAGAAAATACAATTAATAAATCCACAATAATTTGTAGCACAAGACTAAAAATAAGTCCGCAAGAAATCAACACTCTGTAGATGATTTTAAAATATGCGTAATAATTTTATGTAGATGCCCTAAAGGTCCAATTTTATAATTTAAAAATTTATATTTTTCATTCCTTCGTAAAAGGGAAGTAATATAATCGTGAAAAAATCATCCTCTGAGATTTTTCAAAAATTTACGTTTCAAGGTCCCTATATGTCGAAAAACATGTTTTCCCGATTCCGTTGGCCTGTCTGTCTGTTCGCGGCATAGCTAAAAAACTACTTACTTGATTGACTTTAAATTTTGGTCAAAAATTAAGGGTCACATGGAGATGACGGTACCATTTTAGTAAAAATCCAATATGGCGAAAGAAAATGGCGGCATAGTGAATGTTAAAAAAGGTATTATTAAAAACTGTTTATTCAATTTAGTTCAAACTTTGCAAACAAAATCAAGTTTTACTTAGGAAACAATGGTCAAATGTTGGTACGAATTCAAGATGGAGAAACAAAATGGCGGCTTAATAAATTATTTAAAAGTTCAGCTTGAAAATACTACTTAACAGATTGATTTCAAATTTTGTGCCAGAATTAATTGTGGTATAGGTACGAATTCAAGGTGGCGGAACAAAATGGCGGCCAAATAAAATGTCTGTAAATGTGAAAAAAGCACCCTCCTAAGTTATACATATCTTTAGCATCCCTAGATGCCAAAAATATTTTTTGTCAATTCAAAGTACCAAAACGAAATGGCGGTCTAATTAAGTGTTTAAAAAATCAGCATGAAGAACTGCTCATTAGGTTAATTTCGAATTTGTGGTACGAATTGAAGTTGGTGGAGTAAAATGGCAGCCTAAGAAAATGTTTAAAAAGTTAACTTTAACAAAATATTGGATTTAATAGACTTTTTGCAGAAAAGTTAAATGGGCTGTAGGGATAATGTGGAACGAATTCAACATGACGAACAACACTACTTATTCAATTTATTTTAAATTATACCCAAAAATCAAGTGTGGCTCATAGGTAGAAACCGGTAAATCTGGACGAATCTAACACGGCGGAATAAAATGGCGCGCAATAAAAATATTTGAAAAGACAGCATATATGTGGTAAGTACTAAATGACAATGTAAAAAACTAAATTAGGTCACATTTTACAATTTGTAATAAAAGAAAAAATTTATAACGAGGGAAGTTCCACATAAAGGAAAAATTTACCGTTTTTTTACAGTGTGTTCACGTAAAGCAACCAATGTATATAAGTAATATTTTTCGACGTCCCAAAATTGCCCCTTTGCCCTTTGTTCGGCCCTAGCTCGAAAACTGCCCATTCGACTACACTGTTTTTTTGTAAAAATACGTCAAGACGACCATAGCCCATTCATCATCATAATATAGTCGTTTGCGTCCACTTTCAAAATGGCGGCTGAACAGTCATTTTTTGAAAATTAAAGATAAAATATTTGTTTTAAACAGTTTAAAATAAACTTATTTCCTCATTTTTTTCGAAAAAAAAATTATAGTATTTATATTATATATATATATATATATATATATATATATATATATATATATATATATATATATATATATTTTTTTTTATATTTCTCTTCTTGAATCTTACAATTTATAAATATCAAGTACTTTCTTGTGATTAGGTTCGTGGATTGAATCAAAAAAACTTTAATTGACGTTTCGCCTGTCCATTTCAGGCTTTTTCAAAATATTTATTTCTGCACATCTAAAAATTAAATACAGAAAGTGTATATATTGAAGTTAAACAATAAACACCATTAGGTATAACGGCACGCATTAAAATTATTAAAACATTTAGTTAAAATAGTACAGTACATACCTCGAGAAAGATGTTATTTTGGAGGTAAGTGATACATTGGTTAAAGAATTAATAAATAGTATATAATAAATAAATTAAAAAAAAAAGCAATAGGATTCTTTAACCAGTGTATCACTTACCTCCACACCGCCAAGTAAGGCAAAATAACATCTTTCTCAAGATATGTGCTGTACTATTTGAACTAAATCTTTCAATAATTTTAGTGCGTGCCGTTATACCTAATTGTTTTTATTGTTTAACTTCCATATATACACTTTCCGTATTTAATTTTTAGATGTGCAGAAATAAATATTTTGAAAAAGCCCGAAATGGACAGGCGAAACGTCAATTAAAGTTTTTTTGTTTCAATCCACGAACCTAATCCCAAGAATATACTTGATATTTATATATATATATATATATATATATATATATATATATATATATATAAAAAACAGCCTGGTGTGTATATATATATATATATATATATATATATATATATATATATATATATATATATATATATATATATATATATATATATATATATATATATATATATATATATATATATATATATATATATATATATATATATATATATATATATACTGTCTTTTCAACCAGTTTCTACCTTTTTTTGGACATAATTTAAAAGAAATTCGATAAGTAGTTTTTATATTAACACCCACCGCCATTTTGTTCCGTCATGTTGAAATCGTACCAATTTTTCCCCATATAATTTTTCTGCAAAATTTAAAGTCAATTGAACAAAGTTGATTTCTAAAAAAATTATTTGGCCGCCATTTTGTTCCGCTCTCTTGAATGCGTACCACAACTTTACCAGTTTAACTCTATATCAAAGTTAATGCTTGCAAAAAAATTTAAATTAATCTACTAAATAGTGTTTTCAGGCTGTTTTTTAAATATTTTATTACGCAGCCATTTGGTTTTGCTATCTTATATTCATACCAAAATGTTACCAGTTCATTCCTACATAATATGTTTTTTTCCGTCGTGATCATTTTTAACGTTTCACTAAGACGCCATCTTATTCCGGCATATTGGATTTTTACCAAAATATTACCAAGTCATTCCCATATGACTCTTAATTCCTGATCAAAATTTGAAGTCAATCGGGTAAGTAGACAGACAAAGTGACAGACGGGCAGACGGAATTTACAAAACATATGTTTTAGCATCTAGCATAGCACGATTACAAATAGTTTGTTTTACGTCTCTTTTGTTCCACCATCTTGAATTAGCACCACAGTTTTACTAGATCATCTGTATACCACAATTATTTTTGGCAAGCAATTTGAAATCAGTCCGTTAAGTAATTTTTCAAGCTGAATATTTAAATATTTCATTAAGCCGCCATTTTTTTCCAACATCTTGGATTCATACCAAAATTTTGCCAGTTAATTCCTGCATAATACTATTTCACTAGGCCGTAATTTTGTTTTGCTATACTGGATTTTTACCAAAATGTTACCAGGTCATCCCCATATGACCCTTAATTTTTGACCAAAATTTGAAGTCAATCGGATAAGTAGTGTTTTTAGCTATGCGGCGTACAGACAGAACGGCAGATAGACAGACAGACCAACGGAATTGAGAAAACATGTTTTTCGGCATCTAGTCCCGTCTCTTTTACGAGAGATGTAAAAACATTAATAAAATCTAAAACATTAATAAAAAGTTTATTTCAAGCTGTTTAAAACAAGTATTTTATAGTGACTGAATTTTTTCTCATAAAGCGGCAATGGCTAATTTTCAAAAATGACTGTTCAGCCGCCAAATCCAGTAAAACAGGAAGTAGTATTTACTTGTTTTTTCATATAATATTTTCCTTGCATTGAGTTTCATATGTGTGAAATTCTCAAACTGGTAGGTTTAAAACTAAAAGAAAAAACTGCGGCCTGTTGCATGTCTCCTGCGTCGCCTGGTAGATTGAAAATATATATTTTCAACACCCTCTATATACAAAACAAAGGATTTGTGAAAAAATGGATAATACAAATTCTTCAAAACTTTACAGATGGTTCTAATTTCAAATAAAACTCAATTGGTCTCCTTTTAATACACTCTGTAAGTAAAAAAGTACAATAATTAGCTGCCATATCCATAAGAACATTTTATTTAAGGATCACGTGGGAAATAAAATACGTAGTTGAGTTTTCAAGCATTTTTACTTTCCAGTTTTTTTTGGTTCTGTTACTTTTACAAATGACAGCCATTTTTAATTGGGTCAGTTTAATGTACTTATATAGAGGATGAATTAAGGTTGAAAAAGTTGACATGAGCTATTTGACACCCCTTCATATTTAAAGTTCTTCAAAACGAATGCATTGGCGTAATCAGCCTCATATAGAGCGAAAGGTCGTCAGTTATGCAGGTAGAAATTGCTACGCTTTTGATTAAGAAATCATGGTTCTTGGGATTAGACGCTGTCAAATAGGAGTTATTATCCGACGTTTCGCCGTCGATTGCACTAGGTATCTTCAAGGATCTTTACTCCACGAGATCTTAACATTGAATTTCAGTGTTCAGACCCTATACCAGAATAAGCTTAAATTAGCACAGGCACCATTTTATTATTCTTGAGAGAGTTAGTTTTTTTTTTAGAACTCCTCATCGATGATAAAACAATTATGGCCGCCCGGAGGCAAATTTGTATATTACGGTATAGTATGGTGAAAAATTAATTTTGCACGAAATTGAATCTTTTTTCCGCCGCTTTTGTAGTTACATTTATATACCAATGTGGATTATGGATGACCTTTTTTTCTGTGGCGCCCATGGATACAGTCACAATTTTTAATATATGTTTTATGACCAGTGCAACTTCCTGGTTCATAGCACGGAGTTTTTTAGCACTGGCGTAGCCGAAGGGCAAAGGGGCTGCTGCCTCCCGTCACACAAGTAAAATATATTTTATATAGTACAATTTTACATTAAAAATGTACTTTATTCAGTACAAACACGACATAACAAAATATACAACCAAGACTTAAAGAAAAGTCAAAAAAAGCTTTTTTTTATTCGCTTAATGTTTTTACTGGGGCGTCGTTTTTTTAACACCTTTCCCACCCGAGATGGCGATATATTCTAGAAACGGTCCTAAGTTTCTGCGATAAATTTTAGACCTCTTCCCCCCTCAGACAATTTCTCTTGTTACGCCAGTGTTGTTTAAGAGGGTTTCCAGCCCTTTTTAAAATTAAATTAGAAATTTTCCAGACATCATTTTTAAAAGCATTTATTTCATATTGCCGACGGCTGAGTTCTTTTACAGGCACATAAAACGTTGATATTTTTAGAAAAAAAATTGTCTTACAGCTCTACATTAGACATTAGTGTAATGGCACACAATCAAATTTATGGATTAATTATTACTTAATTAGGTAGGTATATCCCAAAATAAAAGAATTTTCTTGTAATCTTGATATTGGTAAATCCATTTCCCTACAAACATTAAAGTCAACTTTTTAACTGGAAGAAATACGATTAACATTTCGATTCCGAGAAATTGTATGGCTTATTTTTATGTTTAGATCTATAAACAAGGATAGTAGACTTAGAAAAAAAGAACAGAAAAATCTTATCGCATAACGAGTACACTTTGACAACGTCGCCTTTCCAAAAATCAGGGGTGCGTTGTCATATCCCACCACATATTTAATAGTAAAAATTTGTGAATGGGCACACTTCGTGAACTCTAGTAGTGATGTCCAGTACTAACTTAGCGTTGAAAAACTACCTATGCATAAACAAGGACAATATACGGGCTGTTATATGGAGAAGTAAAAATGCAGTACAAAAGAATGGCTGTTAAAAAATATCCCCTTTTTTGAAGCATTTTAGCATTTTGCTACGTCCTGGGAAATATTAATTAAATCATTTTATGTTATTACATGGAAATTCGGAACAAAACTGTGTCGATACTTCCTCGGACGAGTGATTTAATTGCGCCTGGGGATCTGCAGTCAAGAGTAAACTGAAAATGCAAATGAACATTAGGGTATAGCCACTAAATAAACCTTTTCCCTGACCACAAGATGAATCGTTTTTGAATAACGTACAGTCATTTCGATACTTCGAAGTATTGGCTTTCCTCGAGAATAGATAAGGGTTGCAGATGTAACGACAAATCCATTCCCCCTTTTATCGTCCGGTCTTTTTATTTATTTGCATTTGAATACGGTCTTTGCATTAGCATTTTCCGTAAATTTTCCTGCTAAAACATACTGCTAGACTACGTTTTAGGCAAATTGAACTTTCCCGAGTTTAAGTATCCCTATTCCTTCAGTTTTACTTCTGTTAGCGGTAGCATGCTAAATATTTGTAGCTTAGAAATCCGTAAATCAAGATCATTATGCATTTATTGTACGAACCGAAAAAAATCTTTGCTCATTGATATTACGTTGTATAAGCCTATAGCAAATACTGATATGAAAACTTTTGGTGCTCACTTTTCAATTTCACACATTCAATGAGCAGGTAATAATAGTTATTACCAAATTGATCAAAATTGCAACGCAACCGAAGGGACTAATGTAACTCATCCTGTTTTTCTACGGCTAAAATACTAACTGTTTCGGTTTTAACACCATTATTAAAAGCTAAGATATACTAAATTGCACCAACAATGGTTCTGACTGAATGACTATAATAAAACAACCTGGATCGATTTCATAGTGTAGGCAATGTAGTAAGGGATCTACTAAGTAAATATTTATCTATTTAATGCCAATTTGGGTCCCTAAGGAAAACAAATAATAATGCGGGGATATTTTTATAATAATCCAATGAAATGAAAAAAATTTCAATAACACATATATATACATACATACATACATATATATATATATATATATATATATATATATATATATATATATATATATATATATATTTATATATATATATATATATATATATATATATATATATATATATATATATATATATATATATATATATATATATATATATATATATATATATATATATATATATATATATATATATATATATATATATATATACATATATATATATATATATATATATATATATATATATATATATATATATATATAAAAAAATCAGTCTGAAAAAACTATTTATTAGACTATATTATTTTATGCAAGCATTAAGTATGATATAGAGATAAACTGGCAAAGTTGTGCTATGAATTCAAGACAGCGAAACAAAAAGGCAGCCAAATAAAATGGTTAAAAAATTAACGTAAAAAAATTTTATTCCATTGACTGTAAATGTTGGAGAAAAATTAAATATCATATAAGGATAAACTGGTACGAATTCAACATGACGTAACAAAACCGCGGTGTGTGTCAATGTAAGAACTACTTATTGAATTGAAATTATGCCCAAAAATCAAGTGTGGCATGAATAGAAATCAGTAAAATATTGGATGGAAATGGCGTCCAATAAAACTGTTTGAAAATATAGTATATATGTTTTAATAAGAGGGAAAATTCAAAACGAAGGAAGTTCCGAGTAAAAAAATTTACCGATTTTTTCTTGATTTGATGGTATTTGACACGAATCTTTTTAATATAGTCAGAGGTAATCTTAGTCAAATCACATGTTTCCCTCTCAGCCGTACTAGCGTTAAGTCGTCTGTAAAGAAAATAATTATAAAGAGTTTTTACAATTTCTTTAGCATCGACGGATTAAGCTTTTTCTTCCCGTACTAGAAAGAGCACCATCAATTTTTTCCACAGACGCCACATAATGCTGGTATGCTGATATATCACAATAAACACATGCCGTGATAAATAAAGACTGACATTCAATTTTTCAAAAATATATTTAAAATACCTGCTGTAGGTAGACATTCAAAACATTTAAAAATATCTTTTTATACCTACAACAGAAGAAATTTTAGATTTTTTTATACCTAGAAATTATTACAATTCAGCCCATTCAACTATTTTTGTTTGTTTATTGCTAAGCTCTTGTCTACACAATGGAATCAAGACAGGCACATTTTTTGCAGTGATTGAGTCAGGATCGTCTTTCGTGGAATTTACTACACCTACGTTTCCTACTTTTATGCATTGAAGAATGTGCCCTTAATGAAGGTGCTTTATATTTCTCTGTTAATTTTCCAAATGAAGAAACACGTTTTCCGAAAAGAAACTAATTCTTTTTTGGTGCGCCAATCCATGAGAGTTTTGTATACGATTTTATATTTTTTTCTGTATTTTGCGAGCAGAAGTCCGATCTTGACAGTTATTGCTTCTTCTGTAATATTTGGTCATTTGAAGTTATTGTGTTAAAACTGAAAAGTGGGATAGTGGATATTGAATATTACTTACTCATATTAGTGACTTATTCTTCAAATTTTGATGCCGGTTTTTCTCCAAACGGACAGTGTTGAGATTGCGTTTTGTTTTAAGAAATGAAAACACACGTTCACAAAACAAAACTGCAATAAGTAATAAACTCTGTTTCATCCAAACGGACTTCGATTCAGCTCATGTTCTGTTTTAGTTTTCAACCATTGACAGAAAATGGGTTATTTGTTCTAAGCGATGTATGTCAATTCAATAAATAACACTCTAAAACAAATGCAATTGTTTCCACTAAGCCGATCGAGTTCCAAAACATGTCAAAACTTTTGATGTCCGATCGATCGAGACATGAAAAACAAAACATAAACAGTCACCAAAAACTCGAGTCTTACAAAATTTTCTGAAAACTCGCAGTTTTGTTTTTCAACGTTTTTTGTCTGTGTTTTTTCCGTTTGGTGGAAAAGCGGCATAAGACAAACGGAGATTCTATGTTACCAATTTGGTATTTCGCTTATTTGTCGGATTAACGGAACGGATACAATGCAGTTAAGAGAACATAGGGAAAATATGCAAACATCGTTATTTTACATAATTTCTTATATAATTAATTTAATATATGCTTTGAAATAGTAAACAATGTGTATAATTTATTTTTGCCTTTACTTAATTAACAGTAAAAGGACATGCTCCTTAACAAATATTTTATTTCGAGGAAGAAAAACGTCAAATAACTATAATTCAAAATTTTTTTCACTTTTTCCTTCTTGGTTATTTCCGTTGCAAAGTAGTGACAATAGTTCTGAAGGTAACTCCCGTACTTTTCTTGTTCATAAAACGTTGCGAATAAATTGCACAAAAATCAAGTATTATGTAGGAAGAAATTACAATATTAGAATATTACAATTACAAATTACATTATAAAAATTAAGTATTATGTAGGAAGAAATTAGTAATTTGTGTAAAATTGTGGTGAGCTTTCTATTGCATTGTTTGATATTGCTTCTCTATATTTTCTAAAATTTATATTTCTAGCTTCCGTGGTTTCTTCAAAAGAGCACCTTTTTGAAGAAGCCTCGGAAGCAATCAATAAAGTTTTTTTAATGGGTAGTAAAACATTTCTTTTTTGCAGCAACTTTGGCTAGAAGCGTCAACAAAATTATATTTACCTATAAGTGCTAATTCGCCAGTGATAATATTTTATAGATTCTAGAATTCTCCCACCTGTATAGTCAAGCAGAGGCTTCTTAGCAAATGTATCTGCTTGTTGAATCTGGTAACAAGATGGATACATGAAACAACGTTTTCAGCAGACAATAGCCCAATTTTGAGGTATTTAATGAAACACATACCGATAATGCCTTTTTACTTCACTCGTAAAAGGGAAACATTGTTGTAAAAATCACCCTCCGAGATTTTTTTAGATCTTCACGTTCCAGGGATAGATGCCGAAAAACATGTTTTCTCAATTCCATCGGTCTGTCTGCCTGTCTGTGGGTGTATCTACTAACCCGATTGAATTTTGGTCAAAAATTAAGGGTCATATGGGGATGACCTGGTAACATTTTGGTGAAAAGCCAATATGGCGAAACAAAATCGCGGCCAAGTAAAATCTTATTACTAAAAAACTATTTATCCAATTTATCTCAAATTTTGTACAAAAATCAAGTTTTATGTAGGAATCCACTGGTGAAATTTGGGTATGAATCCAATTTGGTGGAACAAAATGGCGACCAAATAAAATATTTGTAAACCCGAAAAAATCACCCTATTAGCCTCCTTAGATATATGTTTTATCAATTCTGTCGGTCCGTCTGTTGGGTTGTCTGTCAGTACGCGGCATAGCCAAAAACTACTCGTCAGATTGACTTCAAATTTTATTCAAAAATTAAGGGTCATATGGGGATGACCTGGTAACATTTTGGTAAAAATTCAATAGGGCAAATCAAAATAGCGGCTTAGTGATATGTTAAAAAAAGTATTAATAAAAAACTGCTTGTTCAATTTATCTCAAAATTTGCACAAAAATCAAGTATTATGTAGAAGTGAACTGGTAAGATTTTGGTACGAATTCAAAATGGCGGAACGAAATGGCGGCTTAATAATTAATAAAATTCAGTCTGAAAAAACAGCGTAATGGACTGATTTCAGAATATGTGCTATAACTAACTGTGGTAAAGAAATGAACTTGTAAAACTAGATTTCGGAACAAAATGGCGACCAAATAAAATATTTGTAATTGTGAAAAAAACTCACCATTTTAGGTTTTACATATTTTCAGGATTTAGCGTCCCTAGATAAATATTCAAAAAATATTTTTATCAATTCCGTCGGTCCCTCTGTCTGTCAGTTCGCGGCATAGCTTAAAAACTACTCATCAAAGTGACTTCAAATTTTAGTCAAAAATTGAGGGTCATATGGTAATCTGGTAATACTTTGGTAAAAATTCAATATCTAGGAACAAGATGGCGGCCTAGTGAAACGATAAAAAAATTTTTACTAAAAAATTAATTTCTTGAAATTTTGCACAAAAATCAAGTGTTAACATAGGAATGAACTGGTAACATTTTGTTATAGATATAAGATAGCAAATCAAAATGGCAGCCTATTAAAATATTTAAAAAATCAGCCTAAAAAAACTACGCATTAGATTAATTTCAAATTATATGTGATATAGGGATAAACTGGTGAAGTTGTGGTACGAATTCAAGATGACAGAACAAAATGAACGGCAAATATTTTTTTTGAAAAAAATCAGCGTAACAAAATCTTATTCAATTGAGTTCAAATTTTGCAGAAAAATTAATTAAATATGATATAGGCATAAACAGGGTAGGAATTCGACATGACGTAAAAAAATGGCGGTGTGTGTGAATGTAAAAACTACTTATTCAATTTATTTTGAATTTTAAATTACGCCCAAAAATCAAGTGTGGCATAGATAAAAACTGGTAAAATATCCCAAAAATGTATAAATCCAATAGTGGAACTATAAAAATGTTTAAAAAAAGACAATATATGTAGGTGTTACTAAATTAATATGGCGGAACTAAATTGGGGCACACTTCACTATTTTTTGACTATTTTGGAGGATTAGGTTCAAAATTATGGTGTTTTCATTAAACATGGGGTAATAGTTTTAGGCGATTTTAATATAAACTGGTCAAATAATGGTTACTTCTCAAAAATATTTAAAAAATTAGTTTGTGATTCAGGGTTTCATCATAACGATACTCACAGTAACGATAATAATGGAAGTATAATAGGCTTAGTAATTACAAATAATAAAAGTTTATATACAAAGTTTTAACTAAACCTAATATAACTGATAATTATCTAATTAAGATTTTTAATACTGAATAACAAAACAAAGAAAATTAGTTGTTCGTGAGAAACCTAAAAATATTTTTAGCTTAAGACAAGCAATTTTAGGTATTCGTTATTATTAGTAAATATTTTAAAAAATGTTTAATTTTTTTAACAGATATGTTTTAATGTTTATAATACTATATGTTTTCTTTTATTGATAAAAATTGAAATTTTAAGAAATTTGATAATGTCTTAAATAAGAAAACATTAAAAATTTATGAAAGCAAATAGATGAAAATAAACTTAATCCAAACAATATTTGTAAAGTACTTAAAACTTTAATTTTCTGAGAAGTATGATGATTATTTGTATGAAAGTTTTAATATATTTTATATAGATATCATTAATGAAATTGTAGGTAGTATTTCAAATATTAATTTTAAAGGAATTGATTTTACACTTAAAAAATAAAGATATTCCAGATGAAATATTTGCCTTTTACTTGACATAAATAGTAGTTTATATATTTGATCTGTACCGGACAAAATAAAATAGCTATTATTGTCCCAGTAAGAAAAGTAAGAAATACTGTTAAAATGTATGAGTTTCAACCAATAAATTTGTTATATGCGGTTGAGAAAATTTTAGAGAGACATTTTATAGAATTTAATCAAGTTTGATCAAAATTTCAGTGTCGTTTTAGGAAAAGGTATAGTTGGGAAGGGGCAGTTTATGAAAGAAAAATTGTGGGTTTAATCTTCTTTGAACTTAAAAGAGTATTTGATATTAACTAGTATCAAAATTAAAAGTATATGGAATAAGTAGCAAAGTTTATGAGTGGCTTTGTTCATGTTTATCTAATAGAAAACAAGTTGTCAAATGTGAAATTTCTTATCAATAGAAAACGTAATAGATGTAGATGTTCCTCAAGATAGTGTTTTAGCTCCTTTATTGTTAATTTGTACATCAATGATTTTTCCAATTTTTTTCAAAATTGCAATTTTCATTTTTTTGCTGATGATACATTAATTTAGCTAAAAGGTATTGTTTACAGTTATTTGCAGATATGAACAATGAGTTAGAACTTGATAAATGATGGACGGAAGTCAATAAATTAAAAATTAATGTAATTAGAACAAAATGTATGATTTTAGGATAACAAAATATCTGCAAATATTGATAGGGTTGATTCATATAAATATTTGAGAGTGGTAGTAGATAACCTTGAATTTAATAAAGACCTAAATAATTTATGTAAAAAAATGTCTAAAAAAATTGAAATTTTAAATAGATTAACAGGTTAAATTAGTTGAAATTCAATGGACTTGGTATTTAACTCTATTATACTTCCACACATCACTTTGTGTGGTACTATTTTATATGTGTAAACCATCTGATAAAAACACTCCACAAATCCTCTATAATAGGATATAGAAAATAATTTTGGTCTGTGATATAATAACTAGAATTTTGAATATGCTTAGGAAATTAAATTTGATAAATATGGATTTTTTTTTTAAATTTACCGTCTCGTTATTGTAAATAAAATTACTCTAAATATATCTGCTCCATATTTCTTTCTATATGTTAACAAAATTAAATCAAATTTATAATCATAATACAAGGGAAAACCAAAAGTTATATTTTATGTCAGAAAAATGTAAACTTTTCACAAAATTCATTTTTTATGGGCTTATTGGTATATAATGATTTTTATAAAATTTGATTTACCCTAATTTAAATTTAATTAACAAAATATAATATTATTATTGTAATATTGAAGAATATTGTAAATAGCTATTAAACCCAATAAATTCTCAAATAAAATAAAAATAAATACATAAAATATTAGTAAATAGATTATCCGCTACTAGGCACTACTTGGGAAAATATACTCAAAAAAATATGTGTACCGTAGAAAAAAAAAACGAATATTTAAGGTTAATCAGTTGTGTTGTCCTATTTAATTAAATTATTACCTAAAATACATGGCTTACAAACTAGCTGATCTCTTTCCATAACTAAATACATTAAATCTTGATGTTGCCAACTTTAAAGTACTAGTAGGTCTAATAGTGGACATTTAACCCGGATAACATGAACACAAAATGAAGGTGAATTTGTGGAAGAAATGGAGGGAAAGACGTCGTATTACCAAAAATTATTAAAAAAGAATGATTTGTGACTTCAGTTAAATTTTGTATTGGCAAGCTTTATTTTAAAATTTCAAAATATAAAGAAGTCCTTTAGCCCTGAAAATAAAAAGGACGGTATAAAAAACGCAAACCCCTTGAAAATCTCGCACGGAAACAAATGAAAAAAAAAATCGGTAAAGTTCCTTTACCCATAACTTCCCTCGTTATGCACCTTTCCTTTTGTTAAGAATAGTGAAAAGTAATCCTCTAGTTCCGCACATACCTAGTCATTTATTAACACATACACATATACTGTCTTTTCAAATATTTTTATTGGGCTCCATTTTGTTCCACCATATTCGATTCTTATCAGTTTCTACCTATACATATGGCATAATTTAAAATAAATTGAATACGTTGTTTTTACACTAATTTTTTAAAGACCGCCATTTTATCGTACCAGTTTATCGCTATATCAAATTTAATTTTTGTACACTTTTGAAGTCATTTGAATAAAAAGATTTATTTACGTAAATTTTTTGAATATTTTATTAAGCCGTCATCCTGGATTCGTACAAAAATGTTTATCTAGTAAACTAGATAAAACTTTTTTGGTAATACTTTTTTAACGTTTTATCAGCCCGCCGTTGTTCGGCCATATTGGATTTTTACTAAAATATTACCAGTTCATCTCCATCTTAATTTCAGACTAAAATTTGAGGTCAATCAGGTTAGTAGTTTTTTTAGCTATGGCACGAACTGATAGAAGGACAGACAGACTCACAGACTGAGTGAATTCAGAAAACAAGTGTTTTTCGGCATATAGCATCTAGGGACGGTAAAATGTAAAGATATGCAAAATCTGAGAGGGTGATCTTTTTTTCACGATTACACACATTTTATTTGGCCACCATTTTGTGCAGTCATCTTGAATTCGTACCACAATTTTAACAGTTCATCTCTATATCATACTTAATTCTTATAGAAAATTTGAAATCAGTCTAATAAGTAGTTGTTCAGGATGAATTTTTAGATATTTTTTCAAGTTGCCATTTTGTGTCCCCATCTTGGAATCACTTCAAAATTTTTGTGCAAAATTTCACATAAATTGGATTCTTTTGGCCGCCATTTTGTTCCGCCGTATTGAATTTTTACCAAAATTTCATCTCCGTATGTCCTTTAATTTTTGACTAAAATTTGAAGTCAATCGGATAAGTACATTTTTAGCTATGCCGCGAACAGACCGACAGACAGACAGACCCATCTAGGGACCCTAAAACGCGAAGATCTGTAAAATCCTAAAAGAGTGATTTTACCATTACAATACTTCCTTTTTATAAGCGAAGTTAAAATAAATAATCATAAAAAATAAATTAAAAACAAATAAAAAATCTGTAAATTCGGCTTTACCTATATCTTCCACACATAGATAACACATTTTATGCATCATATGGATTCATAAAAAGTTTTTTGGTAATAACTTTGAAATAAATTACAATTGATAGGATTTATATAAAGTTATTACTTGTTATCGGTATGTACGACTTTTTTATTTTAAAAGATTTTAAAATAATCGGTAAAAATAATTCAGTATTTTTAAATGAAACAATACTGATACGCTTATTTGCTCTATGGAACTTATACATCAAATCTTCCCGATACTCTCAACAAAGTTATTATTATATTCGACCTTTCAATGAAACGGTATGACATGTTCGGTTGCCCGGAAAATATGAGTACGCAAAAATCCTCTTTAAGCCTGTTTAATCACAATTGCTACTGGACCACCCTAGAAGGCCTAACTTGTGGAAAAAGACCATGTTTACATTTTTATGTTTGTATTATTTTGAAATGCATTACCCCTATAATATTACTAAACATTAGGATATATCAGATTTCTATTAGTATCGGTGTATGAAAAACCAAGAATATATGACTGAACAAGTCTACATTAAGCTAGAAGTAGTCTCAACAAGGCTTATATGCAACGAGTAATTTGAAACGTTTTTGAACATATATAATGAGAAAAGTATACAACTTTACTCATTGCTGATAAACTGACACATAAGACCTTGTGACCAGTGGCGTAGTCAAGGGGATCGACGGCCCCCGCCCTTTTCTATTTTAACGTCCCACTGTGACAAAAAAAAACTTTATTCATGAATAGCCAAGTGATACAAAACGCATTCGTCAGTCGTTAGTTATGTATTTGCAAAAAGATGCCAAGTGTGTATGTTGACGTTTTTTTACTTCCCTCGTAAGATGGAAGTATTGTAAGACGGAAGTATTGTAATCGTGCAAAATCACCCTCCGGGATTTTTTCAGACCTTCACGTTTCAGAAGCTCTAGATGCCAACTAGATAAGATATAAAATAAATAAGATCAACTTATCCGTTTGATTTCAAAATTTGCGAATTAATTAAATAAAATGTAACCGTGAAAAAAATACCCTCAGAGATTTTCTCAGATCTTTAGTTTTCGCGGTCCCCAGATGTTTTTTTATTACCATCGCGTCGGTCTGTCTGACTGTTTAAGGCATAGCTAAAAAGTACTTACCCGGTTGATTTCAAATTTTGGGTAAACATTAAGGGTCATATGAGGATGTCTGGTAATATTGCGGAGAAACAAATTGGCAGCCTAGTAGAATGTTAAGACATATACTGCTAAAAAAACTACGTATGCTATTCACCTCAAATTTTACATTACTTACAAATTTAGGTTATTCAAGCTAGCATTAGTAGTTGTACTTTTTACATGCATTCAATATCTAAATAAAGTGTTAATAACAACGAAGTTCACCAATTATTTCTTAAGCATGTAGCTCGAACTAGAAGAATCACAGGATACCACAAATTTTTGGTACGAATCCAACATCGCGAAAGAAAATGGCGGCTCAGTAAAAAGCCTTACTTACTTAGTCGATTAGTTTCAAATTTTAGGCAAGAATTAATGGTGAAATGATAAAATTTTGGAAGGAATTCAATATGGCGGTTATATAAATTTTTTTAAAAAATCTGCGTAAAAAACGTTCCTACTCAATTGACTTCAAATTTTCTACAAAATAATGGCGGGCTAATAAAGTTCTTAAAAAATCAGTATGAACAACTACTTATTCAATATTTTTGCCCAAAAATCAAGTGTAACATAAGTATAAACTGGTAAAATATTGATATGAATCCAATATAATAACACAAAATGGCAGCCTATTAAAATGTTTGAAAAAACAACACAAAAAATCAATAAATTCGTTATAACCCACTTCTCTCGCACAGAAATTCACTAAAAAGAGATAACACATTTAATAAATCTATATTGTTGTTTGGTTATAACATCCTATAAACTGTAATTTATTTCAATACTTTTAATTTTTTAATTTATTTATTTTCTATTTTAACTATTATTATTAGTATTATTATTCTTATAATTTATTTTCGATAACATTATTTAGGCAGTCTACAAAAAATAAATTATATTCTTTATTATTTTTGTCCATAAAAAGGTTTTATTTCAGGAATTGGAATTTTACCGAATATTTAAACATTTTATTAGGCCGCTATTTTGTTTTGCTATATGCGATTCGCACTAAATAATTACCAGTTTAATTTTTTGTAAGGAATTATTAAACATTTCACTAGGGCGCCATAATAGATTTATACAAAAAAAATACCAGTTTATCCCTATATCACACTTTATTTTTTCGTAAATTTTGAAATCCACTCGATAAGTAGTTTCTTAACAATGATTTTTGTTACATTTTCTGAGGCTACCATTTTGTTCTGGCCTATTGGATTTTTACCAAAATATAAGCATTTCATCCCCATATGTCCCTTGATTTTGACTAAAATTTGAAGTCAATCGGTAGTTTTTGAGCTAGATATGCCGCATACAGACAGACCGTCATGGGAGAACAAGTTTTGTCCAAGCACCCTCAAACAAAGTGAAATAAATCAGTTTATTGGATATGTATAAAGTTATCACAAAATTACTGTATGTTTATATCTGTGCGTAGTGGAATTTTATACGAAGGGAGTTGTAGTTAAAGGCGAATTTACCAATTTTCTTGTTTTTCCTTTTTAGTCATTGCTAATTTGTCTCAGACAGTATTGTGGATTTTGTAATTCTGCTATCCATAACAAAAAAATCTTTTAGCGTAGTTTTATTTCAATATGGCGACCCTATTATGATTGCCCCTCCCCCACTCCTAAAATTTGGTTACGGTACTGCTTCTGACTTTAAACACCAAACCTACCAACGTGTACTAAGACACCTGTTAACAGAAATTTTTAACAGCCGAAAAAACTCTGTGGTATATATATTATGAACGAATCGCTGCTATTTTAGTCGATCAAGGTTTTGTTTTAAAGAAAAAAAAGTTGTATGTTTATCACTTATTTTTTAGCGGACTTCAAAAATGGAGAGGTTATAAAATAGACCCTGTTTACTACTTCACTTGTAAAAGGGAAGTATTGTATAGTGAAAAATTACCCGTCCAGGTTTTTACTGATATTCATGTTTCAGGGTCCCTAGGTGCCAAAAAACATGTTTTTTCAATTCCCGTCTCTCTGTCTGTCTGTCGGTTTGTCTGCCACTCTGTCTATCTGTTTGCGGCGTAGCTAAACTACCCTATTGCATTCAAATTTTAATCAAAAATTAAAGGTGCAAATGCGGATGACCTGATAACATTTTGGTAAGAATCCAAAATGGCGGAACAAAATGGCGGCATTGTGATATTTAAAAAAAATATATTAAAAAACTACTCACCTCAATCGTACAAAAATCAAGTATTACGTAGAAATGAACTGGTAACATTTTGGTGCGAATCCAAAATGATGAAACAAATGGCGGCGTAGTAATATAATGCAGTGTAAATGCAGAGATGAAATCAGGGCCCCACAACGCACGCGGTCGCCACTCTAAAGGGGCGCCAAACCGGGGAAAAATATAAAGAACATTCGTACTTTCGTAAAATTCGAATTTTTAATTTTTACACAATTTGCATCGAACAAGAAAATAAAAATTTTTTACTCAAGAAAACGAGATTCGATCCATCTAATATTGATTCTATGTTATCAATTAAGACATTTATTATTATCCTTAATATCAATGAGGAATTGTGTAGAAATTTACAATATTAAAAATCTGTAAACTCCTTTACCCGGAACTTCCTTCCCTATGGATCTTTTCTTTTACTAGGATTAGTGAACTGTGACTTAAATTAGTTCAGTACTTAGTCATTTATTAACTCATATGTACTGTCTTTTCAAAATCTTTATTCTTTATATTCCACCGTATTGGCTATGCATTTTATTATTATATGTATTAATTATTTTACCAGTTTCTACCTATGCCACACTTGATTTTTGAATATAATGTAAAATAAATTAAATAAGCAATTTTTTACTCAGATGTTTTTAAACTTTCATTAGAATGCCATTTTGTTCCGTCATGTGGAGTTTATACTGAAATCGTATCACTGGATTTTACAGATCTATACGTTCTAGGGTTCCTGAATTAGAAAAAAAAAACATATTTTCATAATTATGTCGGTCTGCCTCTCTATCAATTCGCGACATAGCTACAAAACTACTTAACCGATTAACTTCAAATTTTGGTTGAAAATTTGGGGTTATCTGGGGGCGACCTGGTAAAATGTTGGTAAAAATTCAGTATGGTGGAACAAAAAAGCAGCGTAGTGAAATGTTAAAAAAATTGTTACTAGAAAATGATTATCACTCAAATTTTGTCAATAAACAAGTGTTACATAAGAATGAACTGTTAATATTTTGGTACGAATCCAAGATGATAAAACAAAATGTCAGTCTAATAAAATATTTAAGGAATTAACCTGTAAACACTACTTATTAAATTGATTTCAAATTTGGTGCAAGAATTAATTGTGATATAGAAATAAACGGATACGAATCGAGCATGACGGAACAAAATGGCTGTCAAATGATATATTTTTTTTAAATCAACGTATAAAACTACTAATTCAATTTATTTTAAATTATGTCCAAAATCAAGTGTAGCAAATTTACCGGTTTTTAATCTGCATGGGAATTATCGCACTCTATCTGTGTGATGTAATTTGATTTATACCATATTCTCATCTAGCCTAATTCGTTAATTCATGTTCAGTGGTTCTGCTTTTCAAGCTTCTTATTTTTTTGTTATGCGTTGCTCCAGGATGGGTTGACCATTTTGGATGAGTTTTTCAAGAAGCCCTTTAGAGAGAATACTGAAAAATAAATAAAAATGGCGGAATCGCACCATTTAGATGCGATACTACAGATTTTTCGAAAGTACTCCTCTGAACCACTCTAAACAATACTTGGTGTTTTAGGGCTGGAAGTTCATTTTAGCGTTTGACAAATTATATTATTATAGCTGATTTTCCGTGAATACATATATTATGTGAATTTTATAAAGAATTAAAATAAACCAAAAAATATACTGAAAAATAAAAAAGTAATGTTTCATTCAATTCTGAAAATTTGACATTTCGAACTTATTTTTTTACAATAATTTATTTTGTAATTGAGAAAAATGAAAAGTTACTTGATTTTTTTGCAAAAGTTGTCATTATGCATTTTTACTTCTGACATTATCAAATCAACCCCCAACAAAACAGTTTATTCATATTCACGTGGGATCCTATGTTTTTCTTTAGGCGATGTCCTACGTCTTTATCATAATACATAACCTAGTTTATAATTCTTTTTTTCTTGATTTTTTTATTTATGATGAAATTGATAATGACTGGGCAAGACTTTAGTTTATAAACAATAACTCAAAATTACTAATCTCAAGATGCTAACGCAGTCTTTTAATTTTGTAAATAAACATTGTTAGTTTGTATATTTTACAAGAAAAATAAATAAAAAATTTTATCAAAAAAATAAAACGTGCTAAAAAATGTACTAAAATGTGAAAAAAATATTTTATTTCACCTAAAAAATTTTACTCTGCAAAGTCGGCGCCAAACTTATTATAAATTACCTTTTTAATAACAAAAATATATTTTTGATCTCTAATACCACGAGTATAATGTCTTACTGTCTTTATGACTTTGGTGCTGGCTGCACAGAGTAAAATTTTCCAGGGGAAATAAAATATTATTTTTCACTTTTTAATGCATTTTTTGAAGTCGGTTTAATTTTTTTTATATAAACATTTTAATGAAATAAAAAATAATTCTATTTATACGAGTTTTAAGTCGGTTAAAAATGAAAAGAAAGAAACCTAACATTGAACGAAAATTGGACAATGTTTGCCATCACCAAAGGACAATATTCCTTTCTAAATGGAAGGAGTATATGTAATTCCTTGTTCCTGTGGTGATGTCTATATTGGAGAAACTGGACGATCCATATCGATTAGGCTTAAGGAACATGAACGATGTATCAGAAAAAAACAAATTGTACAATCTGCTGTATCTGAACACCAAGATTCTACTGGATATGTCATAAATGTAAAAGAAACCAAAGTTCTTGCATCGGTTTCAGGATTCTATATAAACGGAAAATTAGAGAATCTATTGAAATTTATTAGCATCCTAACAATTTTAATAGACATACGTGCTTCAATCTACATCATACGTGGAAACAGATCGTTACATCGAGTCACGGTTCGGTAAACGTAGGACCACTATAAATAGCCGGTCTGGGTCTCTCCGATCTCATTCAGTGTTCCGATCTCGTAAGGTGAAGATGCCTCGTGCAATCGAAGGCGAAACGTCGGAAAGTGATTCCATTTTAACACGGTCTAATCCCAAGAACCATGATTTCTTAAGATAAAAAACCTCTAATGCAATAAAACATAATTACCAATGTATAAAAAAAAACGGTAAATTAGTTTTTGGCTGGAACTTCCCTCGTAACAGATTTCACTACACACATATAACACAGTTTATATAGACAAACAAACACAATTAATTTAAAGTTAAATATTTTTATTCAATGCGAAAAAGCCTAAAAAGATTTTTGTTTGTCAATCTAAACGCAACAAATAATCTGAACACATTTAAAAACAATTTATATATGCATACAGTTACTTCGTAATACCTTTATACACATTATATAAATGATAATATATTTCACCTTTCTTGATAAAGCCAAAGTTTTATTGCGAAGAAAGTTCTTTTAAAAGAGCTTTACTTATTTTTCTACCAAATAATTCAGAACTTGCAGTACAATAAAATTCTCGTTTTATTACGAAACGTGAAATATATTACAATTTATACAATCTCTATAAAGTTTTTGTCAAATAAATATGTGTATGTAAACTGTTTGTCTGTGTGTAGTGGAATTCGTTACGGGGGATGTTCCGGATATAAGCTAATTTACCATTTTTTTTTAAATTTATTTTTCATCATATTCATTTTGTTTATATTTTTTACCGTTTTTGCTACATTTTTTTGTTGTTCATTAAGCTGAAAGTCAGCGTCACCATCTTTCATAGTTATATTGTTTTTTCTGTTTTATTCACATAACTAAGAATAATTCATATTGAAACAAATATTCATTTCTCATTCTAGCAACTTTTTTGTGTCCAGATCTAACACATCTACGTACATACGTCATATAAACATTCATTTACTCATCATACGTGCTTAAATAAAACCACTGCTTCGATACACTAATATGCCATTCTATATTGTTTTTATTTCTTGTTAATGAATTATTATTTTGTTATTTTTATGTTTTATTTTCCATAACTTTATTTATTTAGCATATAACAAAAACAATTATGTCTTTATTTTTCTTAACAAAAAAAAGGTCTTTATTATAAGAAATGCGTTGAATTTTACTGACTTTTTAAACATCTTATTAGACCGCCATCTTGTTTCACCATGATAGCCCATAAAAATTTTACCAGCTTATCCCTGTGACGCACTTGATTTTTGTGCACAACTTGAGATAAATTGAATGATTTTTAAGAAATTAATATTTTACAAGGCCGTTATTTCTATCCACATATTTTTACCAATATGTTATGGTTTTTCTTGAGGAATTATTATTTATTCGCGGTAAAACGCACTACTGTTTCTAAATATCTTCTTTATTTTAGTATAACAAGGTACAAAGTACTTACAAACATGGCCATTGCGGTTCGGTTCAACCGTTCACATCAACACTAATGACATACTTCATTTTTACTTCCCTCATAAAAAGGAAGTATTGTAATCGTGAAAAAATCACTCTCCCTGATTTTTTCAGATCTTCACGTTTCAGGGACCGAAGAAAAATATGTTTTCTTAATTCCGTCGGTTTGTCTGTTTGCGGCGTAGCTAAAAAACCACATACCCGATTGACTTCAAATTTTGGTCAAAAATTAGGGGTCATATGGGGATGACCTAGTAACATTTTGGTAAAAATACAATATGGCGAAACAAAATGGCGGTCTAGTGAAATTATTATTAAAAGACTAAAAAATTATTATTAAAAGACTACTCATCCAATATATCTCAAATTTTGCAGAAACATCAAGTATTATATTGGAATCAACTGATAACATTTTAGTACGAATCCAAAGTGGCGGAACAAAATGGCGGCTTAATAAAATATTTAACAACTCGGGTTTTAAAAATTGCTTAATGCCTTGATTTCAAATTGTGTGCCAGTATAGTATAGGGATCAACTAGTAAAATAGGGGTACTAATTCAGGAAGGCCAAATAAAATGTTTGTAATCGTGAAAAAATCACCCTCTCAGGTTTTACATCTTTACGTTTTAGCGTCGCTAGATGCCAAAAAAATTTGTTTTATCAACTCCGTCGGCGGAACAAAATGACGGTTTAATAAAATATTTAAAAATTCAGCCTGAAAAAACTGCTTAATTGGAATGATTTTAAATTGTGTGTCATAACTAATTGTGGTACAGGGATCAACTAGTAAAATTGTAGTACTAACAACGTACGAACAAAATGGCGGCCAAATAAAATGTTTGTAATCGCGAAAAAGTCACCCTCTCAGGTTTGTTTTATCAATTCCGTCGGTCCGTCTGTCTGTCTGTCAGTTCACAGCATAGCTTAAAAACTACTTACCCGATTTTATAAAAATTAAGAGTCATATGCGCATGACCTTGTAATATTTTGGTAAATGTCCAAAATGGCGAAACCAAATGGCGTCGGCCGCCAATTTTAAAAAAATATTAAAAAACTGCTTATCCAATTTAACTAAAATTTTGTACAAACGTCAACAAACGGTACGAATTCAAGATGGGGGAACAAAGTGGCAGCTTAATAAAATATTTAAAAA
The DNA here is from genome assembly GCA_030620095.1 of Kuschelorhynchus macadamiae. Taxonomy (NCBI): domain Eukaryota; kingdom Metazoa; phylum Arthropoda; class Insecta; order Coleoptera; family Curculionidae; genus Kuschelorhynchus; species Kuschelorhynchus macadamiae. Next base: position 2,623,778 of record JAUTXW010000975.1, on the reverse strand, counting down.
TTCGGCTTTAAAAAACTGCTTAATGCTTTGATTTCACATTGTGTGGCATAACTAATTGTAGTATAGGGATCAACTAGTAAAATAAAGGTACTAATTCAAGATGGCCGAACAAAATGGCGGTGAAATAAAATGTTTGTAATCGCGAAAAAATCACCCTTCTAGGTTTTACACATCTCTACGTTTTAGCGTAGCTAGATGCCAAAAAATATCAAACTCCGTCGGTCCGTCTGTCTGTTTGTCTGCCTGTGAGTTTGCGGCATAGCTTAAAAACTATCCGACTGACTTCAAAGTTTGGTCAAAAATTAAAGGTCGTATGGGGAGGATCTAGTAACATTTTGGTAACCGAACCAAATGGCGGGCAAATAAAATGTTTGTAATCGCGAAAAAATCACCCTCTCGGGTTTTACACATCTTTACGTTTTAGTCCGTCTGTCTGCCTGTGAATATGTGGCAAAGCTACTTATCCGACTGACTTAAAATTTTAGTAAAAAATTAAAGGTCATATGGGTATGGCGAAACAAAATGGCGGCCTGGTGAAAAGTTAAAAAATTATTATTAAGAAACTGCTCATCCAATTTATCTCAAATTTTGCAAAAATATCAAGTATTATGTTGGAATCAACTAGTATCTTTTTGGTACGAATCCAAGATGGCGGAACAAAATGGCGGCTTAATAAAATATTTAAAAATTCAGCCTGAAACAACTATTTAATGGTTTAATTTCAAATTGTGTGCCATAACTATTGGTTGTATAGAGATCAACTAATAAAATAGTGGTACTAATTCAAGATGACCAAATAAAATGTTTGTAATCGTGAAAAAATCATGCTCTCAGGCTTTACATATATTCACCTTTTAGCCTCTCTAGATGCCAAGACATGTTTTATCAATTCCGTCGGTCCGTATGCCGGTCTGTCTGTCAGTTCCAGACATAGCTTAAATATTACTTACCCGATTGACTTCAAATTTTGACCAAAATGAAGGGTCATATGAGGGCGAGCTGGTAATATTTTGGAAAAAATCCAATATGGCGGAACAATGTTAAAAGAATTTATTTAGAGTGGTATATTATTTGGGGTTAAGATCCAGTAAAAATATAAGTCTTTTTTTAAATCGTCGACGTTTCGCAACTTAACTTGCATCCTCAGGACACACACACACACATACATATATATATATATATATATATATATATATATATATATATATATATATATATATAGATCATGAAACACATATTTCAAACTTTACCTACTCAGTTGGTCCGCATATATTTCCTAGATATTATATTTCTAAATGGTTTTATTTAACAATCCTCTTGTTTTTATATCAGATGGGTGTATTATTTGGGATTAGGATGCAGTAAAAAAAAACAAAAGTCTTTTTTTTAACTAGTCGAAGTTTCGCAACTTTAGTGTTGCATCCTTAGGACACATATATAGATTCTATATCCTGCACGAACCCCAAATTATCAGTCTTTACCTACTCCGTTGGACCGCAGATATTTCCCAGATATTAAGTTTCTATTGTTTTCGTTAACGATCCTTTGTTGTTACGTTAGAGTGGTCTATTATTTGGGATTAGGATCCAGTAAAGAAACAAAAGACTTTTTAAATTGTCGACGTTTCGCAACTTAATTGTTTCATCCTCAGGACATATATAGATTCTATATCCTGAATGAAACTTTTTTACCTTTTACCTTGGTCCGCAGATATTTTCCAGATAATAAATTTCTAAATAGTTTTCGTTAACGATCCTCTTGTTTTTATATCAGAGTGGTGTATTATTTGGGGTTAGGATCCAGTAAAAAACGTCTTTTGTTTAAATTGTCGACGTTTCGCAACTTTATTGTTGTATTTTCGGGACACATTTTATATCCTGCATAAAACCCATATTATCAGTCTGTACCTACTCCGCTGGTTCGCAGATCTTTCCCAGATATTATGTTTCTAAATGGTTTTCGTTAACGATCTTTTTGTTGTTAAGGTGATGTATTATTTGGGGTTAGCAAATATCTGCGGACCAATTCAACGACGTAGCAAAATGGCGGTAAGTGTCAATGTAAAAACTACGTGTTGAATTCACCTTAAATTATGCCCAAAAGTCAAGTGTGGCATGGTATAAAGAAAATGGTAAAATATTGGTAGGAATCCAATATGATAGAACAAAATGGCGCCCATAAAAATTATAACAGTTTATGTAACACATATATACTGTGACTATTTATTGAATTAAATTGGATTACACTTCACTATTTCTAACAAATGGAAGAAAGTCATAATGAGGGAAGTTCCGGGTAAAGAAAATTTACCAATTTTTTTTATTTTACGGTACATTTCGTTTTTATATACCTTTTGATGCGGCCATCTACCAGCAGAAGTAAAATCTACAAATGTTACCATTTCATCCTCATATCTGGTGCTTAATTGTTGACTAATATGTGAAGTACATCGTGCAAGTAGTATTTTAGCGATCCAGCGAACAGATAGACCGACGGAATTGAGAATACATGTTTTTTTCGGCATCTATAGGGATCCTGAAACGTGAAGATCTGAAAAAATCTTGGGGGGAGTTACGTTCCCGTGAGAAATGCAATTCTGCATTTATGCACTTGCAATTCTTAGACTTTTATCTTTTCGTTCTCATGCAACATAAGCATTACTGAACTTATAAATATAACTAAAATGCATTTTGTAGTCAGTTCTCTTTGTACGCTTATGAAATAAAATTGATTTTTTAAAAATAATTTCTCGTGTTTCGAGTTGTTAACTGGCGCAGTCGGTAGGATTATTGCCAACAGTCGCGCATCGTGCGTATTTTCTGGTTTCGTCTCAACGATTCGTGGCAAAAATCGGACAATCAAAAAAAAAAATCTTCAGGGTGTACCAAGAAACTCAAAATTGACCAGGGATTTGGAACAGCATCGTCCAGCGTCCTATTGGTGCGAGTTTGGGAACACACATCGTTCCACCCTCATAGCAGCTAACCAGGGAAAGGACCACATCGCCTCTCCTATTGGACCCTAGTTTAAGAATGAGAATTGGAATTATCTTCAGTACATTGCTGTAAGTGCTTCCTTTCATTTTCCTTATTTCATTTTATTTTTATCCTATCTTAAATATTGATATTTACGTCTCTTGTAATTCCGCAAACTGGAAGATTTAACATCAGCTTTTGGAAATTTAAATTGTGAAGGAAATCTAACACCTTTTTCTAATTTAATTCAAATAAGTAAAATAATGACTACTGAACCTAATTTACAACTAGTCAGATATCAGGCAGACAATATTCCCTTATTTGATGGGAATCCAAAACAAATAAACAGATTTATTAATGCTTGTGATAATTTTTATAATAATCATAGAAATAAAACTGACAATAATGCACCTATAAATGTATGTTTACACTATACTATATTAAGTAAACTTGTAGGTAGGGCAGCCGATATTATTTGTTCTAGAATAGAATTAAATACATGGCCCGCAGTAAAAGCTGCAATAATTTCGACTTTTTCAGACCATAGATCGATTGATTGTATTATTCAAGATATAATAACGTCCAAACCAGAAAAAAATGAAACACTGCAACAATTTGGCCTGCGTTTGCAAGACGCCCGCAGTTTGTTATTTTCCAAAGTAAATTTAAGCAATGAAACGCAAGCTCTAAAACTTTTAAAAATTAATGAATACGGAAATTTAGTATTAAAAACCTTCATAAACGGTCTAAAAATCCAGTTACTTTAGAAGAGGAAATGAGCTGTGCCTTGGAAGAAGAAAATTTTATGTATTATAAGAACCGTAGTAACATATTACCAAAAAACCCAAATTTTAATTCACAAAAACCAAAAATAAATTTACCTACACAAGCACATTATCCTGCTAATGTGAGACCAATATTTTCGAATTACCCCGTTCAGCAATTTTCAAATTTTATGCCTTCTTATAGACAACCAATCCCAAATTTTAATAATGGAAATAATCAATTTATGGGTTTCGGACAATTTAAGCAACCCGTAAATAATTTGAGACAATCGAATTTCCCAAATCAAAATTTTATGCAAAGAAACACTTTTACCCCAAGACCATCTTTTAACTCCCAAAATCAACGCCCAACTTCTTCTGGAATATCACGCCAACAAAAGCCTGAGCCGATGGATACTTCTTCAGGGAACACAATCCTTAGAAGAAACCAACAACCACATTCTTCACAACGTAATATTGTTGTAGAAGAACTATATAACCAATCAGTCGAATCGATAAATGCCGATAATGATCAAAATGAAAATTTTCAAACTAGCAATGCTGAATTTCAATATTATTACCCGGAATACGCCGATAATTCGCAATATTCGTGTAATGACTCAAATACCGAATTTTCTTGTCTAGAAAATAACCCTTATGAAAATCAAATTGATTTTAATGAAGAAAATTTTCAGGAGAACCAAATTTCCAACAACCAAACATAATACTTTTAAATTAATTATACAAATTCAGATTTACCAGTAATTTTCATACCCGAAATCAAAGCAAAATTTTTAATTGATACAGGTAGTGGCAAAAGTTTTATAAAGCCTAATTTAGCATACAAAATGTATTCAAATTTCATTTTTTCGGAACCTTTCTCAGTAAGGACAGCCCACGCTACGTCCATTCACAATGAAGTAATTAATATACCAATATTTCCTTGTTTTAATCATGCAGGTAATCATAAGTTTTATCTTTTTGATTTTTCACCTAAATTTGACGGACTTTTAGGAATTGATTTTTTGACACATATTGGAGCGAACATAAATTTGAAACATTGTTCTTTAGATACTCAATTTGTAACCTTGCCTTTATATTATCAAAATAATATATCAAACTTACATAATTTTGAAACTATCGAAATAATAATTCCCCCACGCACATGTCAGAGAATCAAACTGCTGTAAATCAATCGAATGGTTTAGGTATTTTAAAATATACAGATTTTGGTTGCGCAGAGATGCCAGAAGCTTTAGTACAAGTCATTGACTCCTACGCAACAACTATAATTACGAATAGTCGCGAAAACCGAGTTAAAATAAAAATATTTAATCCCATAGATATCGAAACCATAAATGAAGTAGAAAACAACTTCATAGAAAAAATGGAAACCGATATAGAAATAAATGAATATATGGATAATACACAAAAACAAAACTTAAAAAATTTAAGACTGTCACATTGTAATCAGGAAGAATACAGAGCTATTCGAAACTTGTGTTACGAATATCGTTACATATTTTATTGTGAGGGCATCCCACTTACATTTACTAATCAAATTAAACATAAAATAAACCTAACCGATGACACACCTATATATACAAAAACTTATCGATATCTCGAAATTCATAAAAAAGAGGTTAAAACCCAAATTAACAAAATGTTAGAGAACGGTATCATTCAAAACTCAACGTCACCGTGGAGTAGTCCAATTTGGATTGTCCCAAAAAAGATGGACGCGTCCGGTAAACGTAAATGGCGTCCTTCGGGGACTTCAAAATGAAATCTGTTCTGTATATCTAGATGACATAATAATCTTCTCTACGTCACTTCAAGAGCACATCGATAGATTAAAATCCGTTTTTGATAGAGAATCCAATTTAAAAGTGCAGCTAGACAAATCAGAATTTTTACACAAAGAAGTTGCTTATTTAGGTCACAAAATTACAAGCGAAGGTGTAAAACCTAATCCTGATAAAGTCACCGCAGTTAAAAATTTCCCCATACCAAAAACCCAAAAAGACATTAAGTCATTTTTAGGACTAGCCGGATATTATCGTAGATTCATCAAAGACTTCGCAAAAATCACAAAACCCCTTACACTATGTCTCAAAAAAGGAGCGAAAGTTGAACACTCACCAGCCTTTATTCAATCCTTTAACCATTTAAAAGAATTGCTTATTAATGCTCCAATACTAAAATATCCTGATTTTGAAAAACCCTTTGTCCTTACGACAGATGCCTCAAATGTAGCCCTAGGCGCTGTTCTCTCTCAAGGCAACCCGCCAAATGACAACCCTGTGGCATTCGCGTCGCGCACTCTAAATGAAACAGAACAAAAATACTCAACGATTGACAAAGAACTTTTAGGAATCGTTTGGGCATGTAAATACTTTAGACCTTACCTTTATGGCAAAAAATTTAAAATATATACTGACCATCGCCCATTAGTATGGTTATTTAACCTCAAAGAACCAAATTCGAAATTAGTACGTTGGAGGCTAAAACTTGAAGAGTATGATTATGAAATAATCTACAAAAAAGGGAAACAAAACACTAACGCTGACGCCTTTAGCCGAATTCAATTAAACGCAATCGAATCAGAATCATTAATAAATTACCCAGGCGATATAGACACCGACGTAACGCAATTCCTAAACGACCAATTTAACCCAGATATCCTTGACTCTGAAGTAGTGTCACAAACAATAGAAAGACTAGAACACGAACCTGAAACAACACCCAAAATTAATATTATTTCTGAAATTCTAATAACTCCACCTATAACACAACTAACCCATTCTAATATTCCAATAAAACCACCCGTAACGGAAACAATACATAGCACAAATGCTAACGAAAATCATTCCAATATGACTATATTAGATGAAATTATTAATAATAAAGCTCATCAACTTATTATTAAAAAAGCACCTTATGACAAATATGTTAAAACCAAACGTGAAAATTTCGAAGGACATGAAATTATTCACTCAACATTACCCACTAATATTACAGTAATTACTAACTTTTTGAAAGAATATTTAACAAATAAAACAACATATGTTTATTTCTTTTCCAAAGAACTAAGAACCTACTTTCAACAAACAATAAATAACCATTTTAAAAATTTAAAACTTATAGAATGTTCAAAATTAATAAATAATGCTCAACCTGACGAACGAGAATTACTAATTAAATATCGTCATGAAGGCAAAACAAATCATAGAGGAATCGAAGAAACTTGCAAATTTTTAAAAGCCAATTATTATTGGAAATCACTTAAGGCAGATGTAACAAAATACATCAATAATTGTGAAATCTGCCAAAGATCAAAATATAATCGAAAACCCCCAGATCAACCTTTGATGCTGTGAACAGTTAATTAATTTCTTCTCCTTTTTACGTACCCCAAAACAAATAGTTTCAGACAACGGATCTGAATTTCAGAACGAAGTCGTTAAAGGCTTATTAAATACTCATAATATTAAAATACACTTCACTACCCCCTACCATCATGAATCAAATTCCCCTGTTGAAAGGCTACATTCCACATTAATCGAACATATTCGATTACTTCGAGAATCAGACCCCAATGCAGAAGTTACCAAACTTATGCCGTACGCAATTATCGTCTATAATAATACGATCCATTCTAGTAAGAATTTTACCCCATACGAACTTGTCTTTGGACACACAGACTCTAGAGATCCTATGGATTTAATACCCGCTCATGTATACACCGAGTATGTTAATAATCATAAAAATAACACACACATTTCGTACGACAAAATTACAAAGGAATCACGAGAACTAAAACAAAAAATTATAGATAGGGCAAACAAGGATAAAACCCCGACTAATTTAATAATAGGCTCACAAATTTATAAAAAATCAGATAATCGATCTGGAAAAATAAAAAAGAGATATTTAGGGCCATTCATATTAACAGCTATATTAGAAAATAATAAAATACAAATAGAAAATCCCAAAAATAAATACAAAGAAATCATACATGTTAACGAAACTAAAATAATACCCCTTGTTCCAGATGCTGGACCATCGTCGGCGGCTACGTAAAATTCCACGATTTAAATAAACAACCAGGAATACTGCCCTTCAAAATGGGAACCGCTAAACTTAAATCCAATCACTGGACATTCGTTCAAAATATTAACCTAACCCCTTTAATTAACCAATTTCAAAATATTCAAAAGCAAGCAAAATCGATATATATAAACATTCAAAATAACAGTGAATATCATAAAGAATATTTTAATTCTTTTAATACATTATGTACACTTGAAAAAAGAATAGAAACTTTATTAGAACAAATTGTCCCAAATCAAGAAAATTATCGTATTAAAAGAGGTCTTTTTAACCCCTTAGGTTCATTCATAAAAAGTATAACCGGAAACTTAGACCAAAATGACGCAGAGCAAATTGATGCCAAAATCACGAAATTACAAGAAAATCAAAATAAACTAAAAATTGACGCTATCAATCAAATTACACTTCTAGAATCTACTATTAATAAATTTAAAACAATTGTATCCAATATCACACATAACCAAATGGTACTAAAATCGCGCATTCTACAAATAGAAAATATAATTAATAAAGTTCAAATGAAACAAATAAGCAATCACGAATTTTATTTAATATATACAATAATCAATCAAATACAACAATTTATCAATCAATCTACGATATTCTGAATAAGATTGAAATAGGTATCACTTTTGCAAAAATTAATGTACTTTATAACTCAATAATAGACCCAAATGAACTATTAATAGAAATAAAGAACTTACACAATCATTTAGGTTCAGATATATAAACTTATAAAAATATACCTAATTTCGAAAAAATTATAGAAATTAAAAGTTTCTTAAAAAACTTTAATATTGTATTTATATTTGAACTTCCTCTTGTGGAATCGGAGATATATCAATATTTTAAGTTATTTCCTTTACCAATTCCCAATAATCGATCATTTCTTGTAAATATTCCTTATAAACCCTACCTAGCATTAGGCAATACAAAATATGCCCACATGGACCAAAGATGTTACGAAATCCAACCACAGAAATATTTGTGTAAAGAAGCCCACACCACGTTTGTCGAAGACAGTCCCTCCTGCGCTGTTCAACTTATCAAACATCACCCAAATATTACGTTTTGCCACCCATTCGAAACTCAACTGCACGAGATCCAGACAACAAAAATAATCGACGACAAATGGCTGATAACAGTACCAATACAAGTAATCGCCGTCATAAATTGTCAAAAATCCGAAGATAACATACCCTTATATGGTTCCTATCTTCTTGAGTCATCCCCAGGATGTAAAGTACGGATAAAGTCAATTACGCTTGAAACATATAAATCAAGCCAATTAACATTTAATGGAATTAATCTACCTACCCTTAATTTAAGTTTAATTAAGGAAAACCGAGATTCATTCTACAGCCCTCCTAGTATGGACTTAAACTACGTAAACCTAAAAACTACTAAAGAAATCGAAGCCAAATTGGAAAACCAAAAGAAGACCCTAGAAGAAATGACCACAACGATTTATGTAAAGAAGACCAGTTTTTGGACAATTTTACTTTACATATTCATTTCAATAATTTTTATATTTTTCATATACAAAAAACTTGTAAAAAAGTCTAAGAAAAAACAATTAAATCAAACTCTAATACTTTAGATATTGAAGAAAATAATAGAATTTTCTAAACTATTAATAATCTTTAAACCTTTTTGGAAATTTTTGAAAACACGTCTTTAAGAACGTGCTTTCAACTAAGAGGGGAGGAGTTACGTTCCCGTGAGAAATGCAATTCTGCATTTATGCACTTGCAATTCTTAGACTTTTATCTTTTCGTTCTCATGCAACATAAGCATTACTGAACTTATAAATATAGCTAAAATGCATTTTGTAGTTAGTTCTCTTTGTACGCTTATGAAATAAAATTGATTTTTTAAAAATAATTTCTCGTATTTCGAGTTGTTAACTGGGGGAGATTTTTTTAAGTATTTAATAGGTATTCGAGTTTTCGGATACTAATTTTCATATTAAATTATCTAAATTAAAATTTGCTGTGTACGATGCACGAGAAGACTGCTACAAGGACGTAATCAGCTTTAGTTAGGAAACATACCAAGCGATGACAGTCCTTGTTAAAAGTTCCAAATTTTTAATCTGCCCAGAGGGGTATTCTGTATAGCGGCCCACCGAAGGTGATTTTTAATTTCGATTTTACGATGTTTCCGTTCTTCGTATTTTAATAGTTGTTTTTAAATAAAAATCAAATAGTAGATACGTTTTTACTTCGCTCATAAAAGGGAAGTATTATAATCGTGAAAAAAATCACCCCCAGGTTTTTACAGATCTTTACGTTTTAGGGTCCCGGGATGCCAAAAAAACATATTTTGTCAATTCCGTTGGTCTGTCTGTACGGGGCAGAGCTCAAAAACTACTTATCCGATTGAATTCAAATTTTGCAGTTCAGTTCAAATTTTTGCTCAAAAATCAAGTATTACGTAGACATCAACTGTTAAAGTTTTGGTTGAAGTCTTCCGGTTTGTCTCGTCGAAGGCAGACCTCTGTGTTATTAACATAAGTGGTTCCACGTGTTCGGTTTTGCTGCTTTATTTCGGGGAAAACGAGAGACTCAACCGCTCAGAGTGGAAACTAACGACCCCGCAAGAAAGGGAGCAGACGTTGTGAACGTGTGAGGCCTAGTTGTTCCTGCATTCTATCCCGTTTGTCTGCCGCAGTTCTACATAGAATATTAGCGTAATGGCCGCTATGTGGCGGGAGTGGGAGGGGTAAGGGGACAGCTTGAAAGAAAAGGTCATCTCGTGAGACCAGTAGTACTCTCAAGGGGCATCTAGTGGAAGCCAAGATGCATTTCAAAAATTAAAAAGTTGTTTGAAAGATTCGGGGTGTTCGGGACCTAAGAGCTCGCCATCCGGACATCCTACCTATTGGGCTGGAGAATGGAGCTGAAAGCAAAAAAGTGGCAGCCGACTCCATTTTGAAAAAGAAAGAAAGAAAGAAGAAGTTTTGATTCGAATCAAAGTGCGAAACAAAATTGCGGCTTAATAAAATATTTCAAAAATCAGCCTGAAAGAGTACTTACTAGACTGATTTCAAATTTTGTGCAAGAATTAAATGTGATATAGAAATGAACTGATACCTTTGTGATACGAATTTAAGATGACTGAACAAAATAGTGACCAAATAAAATATTGTAATCGTGAAAAAAACATTACTTAGCTTCACATTTTAGAGTTTCTAGATGCTCAAAAACATATTTTCTCAATTCCGTCGATGTGTCTGTCAGTTCACAGCATAGTTAAAAAACTTATTTATCCGATTGACTTCAAATTTTGGTTAAAAATTAAAGATGTTATGAGGATGACCTGGTAACATTCTGGTAAATATCCAATAAGGTGGAACAAAATGGCGACCTGGTGAAATATTAAAAAATTATCACTAAAAAAATAAGTATTCAAATTACATCAAATTTTACTCGAAAGTCAAGTGTTACATAGATATGAACTGGTAAATGGTATGAATCCAAGATAGCGGCCTAATAAAATATGTAACAACACATCTTGAGAAAATTACTTATTAGGTTAATTTCAAATTTTGTGCAAGCATTAAGTGTGATATAGAGATAAACTAGGAAACTAGTGGTATTAATTCAAAATGGCGGAACAAAATGGCGACCAAATGTTTAAAAAATCATTTTTTTCTTATTCAACTGATTTTATACTTTTCAAAAAAAATTAAATGTGATATAGGAATAAGTACGAATTCAACATAACGGAATAAAATGGCGGTCTTAAAAAAATCAGTGAAAAAACTACTTATTCAATTTATTTTAGGTTATGTCCAAAATTAAGTATGCATTGGTAGAATTTGGCAAAATATTAGTACGAATCCAATATGGTAGAACAAAATGGCGCCTAATAAAAATGTTTGAAAAGGGTAAATTGGGTCACACTTCACTATTCCTAAAACGGAATGTTCATAGCGAGGGAAGTTCCGGGTAAATGAAATTTACCAATTTTTTTTGCAGAAGTCGAAGCCGGTGCCGAACTTGGGCTTTCCTCATGCCCAAGGAATACTATCTTATCTTGATATTAATATCTGAACTAGAAATTCGTCACATTTTTGTGGTTGTAAGTTGTAATACGATAAGAAGAATTATTGAGGTTGTGTTTTTTAATGCAATGAGAAAACTGACAAAAAATATTTGTGGCTAAAAACGAGAAACACAAATCATAATCAATAAACCATAAGTATACAAGTAATAATAATTAAAAAAAATAAAGAAGTTCAGAAAATTAAAATTAAAAGATTTTATATTATGCTAGAAAAAGAAGTTTGCCTGCTAGTCTAGTTCACAAACTCAAAATGGTGTTAATTTTTGTTACTTCTGGTGAAAATATGAGTAAAGGCTCATTAGATTCGGAATGACTTGTGCAAAAGTTTCAAACAGGCACATAAGCAATTTCAAATGTTATTAACAAATCAAGATTTAAATTAGAGTTTAACATTTAAGAAATTAAAAAAAAGATTTTTAAAAGGGAAGAAATGTGCAAACAAACGGACTAAACTCCCGGAATTCTGTTTATGTTATTAATAATTTTAATTTAATGTTGAAAATAGAGCCTACCGTAGCGAGCGCTAAGCCTTTACCGGCCGTAACAAGTAAAAAAAATCTACAATATTAAATATAAATTTTAATATTTAAAAAAATTATCTAGATCTTGAAGGAATAATATATGCTGAAAAAAATTTTTCACTTTTTTTCATAAAATGATCCTATTGTCAATTAACAATTTTTTTACAGTTTTCATATATATATATATATATATATATATATATATATCAAGTCAGATAATTGTTAAATAAAGGGCACTAATATTATTTCCCTTCGTGGAGACTTTATCACAACTATTCTGCATTGGACACATGAACTGCGCCAACGAAATATTTTGTTCAACTTTAACGTGACATATCTCAGAAACTAAAATAAATATCGCTATGCACCTTCCAATTTATTATGGGTGATTTTTTGTAGAATCGACACAATGGGCTGCGGTTTTCGCTATACCATACATTTTATTATACAAGGTGGTTTTAAAAAATGATAAAATTTTTGCAAAGTTTTATCTAAGAGACGATCTTGGAAAAAGTGTATAAAACTTTTTTATATCTTCTAGGGTGACTTGGGAGGGTATTAAAAAAAACATGGGTTTTTCGATATCCACTCTATATTTAGAAATATGATTTTTTTCATTGAAAAGAATAATTTTCATTATACTCTGTAACTTTTTAATGTTACCTTATTTTAATGACATTTTTCTGGTGATTATTTAGGCCGAATGCTTTTACGATATTCAAATTAAAAAGTTTATATAGAGTAACGAAAAAGTTGAGAAAATTTGATTCAAAAAAATTGTTAATTCTATGGGTCAAGGTCTCGGGACGGTTTGGGCATTTTTTTAGAAACTTGGCAAACAATAGAATTACACTAACACTAGGCTTGGCTTATATCCTGACCAGAAAAATACCATAAGGCATGGCGCACGTTTATTGATCTTTCTAGCATCGCGAACCCTATATACAGATTTTAGTGAATCGTATAGTATAGTATTTATCACCAAAGGCCCAAAGTGGTAACTCTACAGGGTGAGTCAGAAAATTCACTACGTAAGGCAAGACCAGCTTCTATAAGAAGTCATTGAAAAGGAAAACACTATTGATAAATATTTCGGAAATATAAGGTTTCATATTTTTGGATAATATGCTAAAATAAATCACAATAAAACCGAATTTCTAGAATACCGGTTTCCGTGGTAACAAACATTAAATTTATTTTTTATGGAACTTTCTGTATATTTTAACTTGAATTGGGCTTCACATTCTAGACACATTTTGTGTTACATTTCCTATAACTAAATTCAACAGGTTTCTAGAAAACGGCGTCTGAAAATTAACATATTCAACATTTTATAAAGCTGTATATGCTAGGCGGGTTAGTTTATTACAAAACGGTTTGCACTGCCAATCCGAATTTTTCGCGATCTATCTATTCGCAATAACTGACATTATATCCGGAAATATAAAAATTATTCTTATGATCATAAATTAATTAGCCATAAAAATCCCTAGTGACGTATCTTAATTTTTATTATTTTCTAGTTTTATTTTAGTTTTGGCAGTTTATCTTGTTAAAACTTTGTTTAAAATGGCATAAGACACAGAATAGGTGAAGGCATAAGAACAACCGGAACAATAATTTACTCATGTTTTATTACCGACGAGATGCTGTACCAACATTTATTAAAATAAACCAAACAAACCAAAGCCTTTATGCATGATTCATTGAACCTAAAAGTAAAAAAAAACATTTAGTGTATGAATGAAACGTGAAATCATCCTATAGGATATAAAACAAGGTTTATACATTTCCAAGATCGACTTTTATCGTTTTTTAAAACCACCCTGTATAATAAAATTTATGGTATCACTAAAACCACAACCCATTGGGTCTATTCTACCAGAAATTGTCCATAATAAGCTTAAAAGAGCATCGCGATATTTTCTTTGGTTTCTGAAATATGTCACTTTAAAGTTGAACCAAAAACTTCGATGGTGCACTTGATGTTTCCAGCAGTTTATAAGAGATTATGATATTGCGATGTTTTTAATCGTTATAGTCTATTAGTTATTAGTTATTGAAGCTAACAATTTTTGGGATTTTTGTTAGCTTTAAAAATGAATAACCATAACAATTAAAGTATACTACAGTTGTGATAAAGTATCCAGGAATATATCTACATATCTCAAAGCAGAGATTGTTTTAAATAAGACGTGATGCATTCATCAAAATATAATATTAATATTAATATTTATTTGGGAGCTTGCACCTTCGGCTTCGGCAAAATTGTTTTAAATATAAAATGTAAAATGTAATCATTGATTATATTGTCAAACATTTTAATATTGATATTAGTAGGTAGTTGGAGATTTTTCGTTTGTCAAGAGATTTTTAAATATGAGTAATATAGATTTTCTTCCAGAAGTCAGGAGAAGGACCACTTTGCAGCGAAATATTGAATAACATATGAAGAGGTCTTGACAAAATAAAACTACAAGATTTTAAGTAACTTGGAGGTATGGAATCAGGACAAGCTCCTTTATTAGAGTAAAGACTAATGAGCTTTTCATAAATTTCAAATACTGAGATCTCTAGACTGTTCACTGTCACGATTATATTGTTATTACTATGCGGATTGACAATATTACATTGTTTACCTGTGTATTCTTAGTTCAAATATTAAAACAAATAATTTACATATAGAGGAGTCAGTATTAGTACTGGAATTATTAAATGACATATTACCATATGGTAATTGAGAAGAGTTTATATAGCACCAAAAACTACGAACATTACTTTGGATACCACTTTCAACCTGCAAATGGTTTTATAATTCATAATATAATAAATATATTATTTGTCAAAGATAATGGTTCAAAAGATACGTAAAATGTGGGTACCGGATTTTAAAAAGTCTTTTGTAAAAAACGGGCCTGACATCCTATTTATTGACGTTAAGGTACCTATATCATTATAAGAAATGACAAATACATTTTATAAAAGAATCAATGTCTCCGGGCTATTTCTCAGTGTCAGAGGCATCATATTTCACATTAAGATGGTCGTTTTGTAGGTTTGCGGGCATGAAAGGACCTAAATCCCATGCACCATTATTATTATGTCATAAATACTGTTCTTCTGGATGACAGACATTACCGTTCTTTAGTGCGTACATGTGAAAAAAACCGCTTTTTTGTTATTAAATACCTCTTATGTTTTAAAGATAGCATCGCATAGTTTTACTAAATATTTTTGAACAGGTATAGGTAGTAGCTAAAATTACTATTAACTTTACACTTAAAAATCGTTTAAAACTTTTGAATGTATTTAGATACAAATATCAAACAAGATATGCATAAGTAAATTATACATTAAAAATAGTTAAATATAAACATAAAATCTTAAATATAATCATTGTGCTGAAAATTACTTTGATATTTTATCATTGTTAAAGAACGGAGTTTTATTGAAGTCTGTAGTTCCCTGAAATTCATATTTGTAGAATGTTTATTGAAGTCTGTAGTTCCCTGAAATTCATATTTGCAGAATGTGTTGATATCCTGTATGATTCTGCTGCTGCACATAAATTACATGTTATATGCAGTGTGACAAGTCGATGTGGGTAGTCGACAGAAACATCATTAGTCTAGCGAAGGAGCTGGATGTTCAGCCAAATACAAAATATAGTGGTTGAAAAACGAGTCGTCGTATTTTTTTAAGCTAAAATTTATCTAAATTTTATTACATAGAATATCGGAAAGTGTACAGTTTTTCAATAAATAAAAAGGGAACATTTTTGAGGAAAAAATTGTATTTCAAAAAATCAGGAAATTGACTTTTACACAGAATTTTCCTCGTAAAAGATTCCACCACACACATATAATTTATTTTATAAATAGTTATGAGATAAAGTCCGGGCCCACCCCTATAACTTTTGAGGAGTTTGAAATATGGCCGCAAAACTTGGGACATGCATATCAGGCATGAAACTCCATTTTTTAATCCAAAAATTACAGCTCTATTTTTCAAAATGGGGACCGGGAATCATTTTATATATTTTTTAAATAGAAACGAGGTGGTTTCAAAGGTATTTTTATAATAATCTATCCCAAATGTTTCAAAACATTTTATTAAACCGTTTTCAGATGGCGATCAGTTAGATGAATGATTAGTTTTACGAAAGGTGAATTCGTGTTTCCCCTTTTCCACAAAATACATTAAACACCATTATTTCAATGTAGCGTCAGTGAAAAAAGTCGAGAGGTGTAAGGTCTGGCCTGTGTGCTGGCCACTCTATAGGGCCTCGCCGACCTATACATCTTCTTGGATATTTAATTTTATTTAAATAATTTTTGACATCCCGAAAAAAAATAGGGGGTGCTCCGTTTTGTTGTAAGATAATGTCTATTTAGAATTCAATAGCTAATCTGGTTTGAACCGCCCAGTTGAAGGTAACTTCCAATCACTTTCGCCTTCAGCTGACGCGGATTTGCAGCAGTTCTTTAGTAATAAGTAGACTGATACAAACAGTACTGCACCTCAACTTAAAATGTTTTTCCAAATACGTAGAACCTATATTATGGTCTCCCAAAATGCATTCACAAACGTTATCTCTCTGGGAATATTGATGTATGTTCGCTCCAATAACTGCAATTTTGCGTATTTATACGGAAATTCAGAAAAAAAATCTGCTTTTGCCACTAAAGCAAATATGGTGTTAAAGAGTCAGTTAAAGATGCTCCAAGATCTGGTAGGCCAAAATTACCAGAGAATGTGCAAAATCCAGGCCATAGATCAAATAGTTACAAACTCCTTAATAACCTTCCAAACATGACTGAAAGATGTGAGTTGTTTTACTGATTCTCTATTTAGCGTAGCTGGTTATGTTGCCTCTTTTAAAGTTACCAATAAAAATGATTGACGTATTTTGTGCACCAAACGGGCAGAGTAAAAATGTAGTTTATAAAAGAGTATTACTTTTATTAGTTTTAACTTTCACATATCTCTATTATTATTACCATCAGTTATTAGTTATTGTTATCGATACATTCCGCATTTCTCCATTTCGATTTGTACGTGCAACCAAGTGCACGGGTTCAGCTAGTAATCTATAAAAAAATCAATTATGACATTTATTATTTACTTCCACAAAAAAGGTCTTCATTGTGTTTTGCCAAATAGGATTGATACAATTTTACCAGTTGATACCTATTTCATTTGTGTGCAAAATTTCAACATAATTGGATAAGTAGTTTGTAATTTATTAGGCCACCATTTTATTCAGATATTTTGGATTTTTAGCAAAATATTGCCATGTCATCCCCTTATGATCCTTAATTTTTTATCAAAATTTCAAATAAATCGGCTAAATGGTTTTTGAGCTATGCCGCGAACACACAGACAGACAAATCGACAGATTTGAAAAAAAACATGTTTTTCAGGAGTTTGAAACGTTAAGATCTGAAAAACCTCGGAGTGTGATTTTTTCGAGATTGCAATACTTTCCTCTTACGAGGAAAGTAAAAATACTATCCGATAATATTAACAAAAGTTGGTTAATAAGATCCTCCTATTTTGTCTGTAGTGCCATGTATGTAGGGACGAACAACACTACCTAATGGTGGCTCTTTATCATGCTCCTTTGGCGGTGTTGGTTTACTATGTCCATCAATTCAATTAAAAGACATAGTAAACCAACACCTCAAAAGGAGAATGATAAAGAGGTAGTGTTGTTCTTCCCTACATACATGGCGCTACAGACAAAATAGGATGATTACTTCGGCGGTCCAACATACGTACAATCTTCAATACGCATAAGAAGATTGGACAATGCTTGCGATCCACGAAAGATCTTGTACCTTTCCAAACAAAAGGAGTATATAAAATTCCTTGCTCCGGTGGAGAAGTGTATGTGGGAGAAACAGGACGCTCAGTATCAACTAGACTTAAGGAACGTGAACGATGTATTAAAAAGAAACAAATTGTTCAATCTGCTGTAGCTGAACACCAGCATAACATTGGCCAATTCATAAATGTAAAGGAAACCAAGGTTCTAGCATCGGTTCCAGATTTTTATAAACGAAAAGTTAGAGAATCGATTGAAATATTTACACTTACAAAAAATTTCGATAGAGTTACGGGTTACGGTCTACATCACACGTGGAAATCGATCTTAACACGGGGTCACGGTTCGGCGAGCCCAAGTCGGGTGTAAAAGCCCGCCTGAATCTCTTCGAGCTCATTCAGTGTTCAGATCTCGTGGAGTAAAGATCCCTGAAGATGCCTCGTGCAATCGAAGGCGAAACGTCGGATAGTAATTCCAATTTGACACGGTCTAATCCCAAAAACCATGATTTCTTAATAACTAAGTATGTGGAACTAAATCGGATCACAATTCACTATTTCTAATAAAAGCAAAAATTCATAACGAGGTAAGTTCCGAGTAAAAGAAATTAACCAAATGTTTAGAATTAAAAGTGAGAATATTTTTTGTATGAATCGTTTACTTACTTGTCATCAGGTATAGCCCAAGATAAAATCAGTAAAAATGATAATACGACAACGAGAAAAACAACATAAAATATCAAAAAAACAAGTCAAATTTTACTTCTATAAATTAGTTGAACCCTGTAAGGGGTAGTTACATCCTATTGGTGATACAATCTGAAAATTAGATGTTGTGTTTCAGAAAATGTTTCTTTTCAGTAATGAAAAAAGATTTGTAGAATGAAATTCGGCAGAAGTTAATTATATTAAATTGGTATTATTTTAATTTGTAACATAAGGCTGCAGTTATTTTTATAGGAACTTTTTGGCTTTTTCGCAGCGTAAAAGATATATTACTAATCTCTTTTTTTTAAATAAATTATTTTTACCGATAATTGAACAGCTAAATTTGATAAACCCAATTTAGTCAAGGAGAAAAACCACATGTAATATTCTAGAAATCGATTTTAAAAATAGGATACACTCTTTTGAATTATATTCGGTTGGGGAAGTGGTTATATTAGGTATGTACGTCCTTTTCGTTCTTCAATTTCAAAACTAGTTAAAAAGTAAAAAATAATCTTCTTATAATATTTTACAAAGCTAGGAAACTATTATCGATGTTTCTCATCAAAAATTAATTTTCCAAGATTTGGGTTCAAGTGTCCCAACAAAGGAGCCATCTTTTTATTAAAATTTTTAGCAAAATACGTATCTATAAATGAACAAAAAGGTTTAATTGTGCGTTTCTGAACAAAATGGTGAATGCGTTCATTTCGTTCTTAATGTGAAAATCTCTATATTACCACTGTTCATCTTCGGTGCATAACAATGAAGAAACTTAGTAAAAGGTCATTTCAAAAATAAAAAAAAAATGAATAAGAAAACATTTGATGATATTAGATATAGCTGAGGGAAGGCCGAAGCCTAGCCGGTAGCCAAAACTGGCCCTTGTGGCCT
Organism: Kuschelorhynchus macadamiae; assembly: GCA_030620095.1. Classification (NCBI taxonomy): domain Eukaryota; kingdom Metazoa; phylum Arthropoda; class Insecta; order Coleoptera; family Curculionidae; genus Kuschelorhynchus; species Kuschelorhynchus macadamiae. The sequence continues at coordinate 2,603,906 of JAUTXW010000975.1, read as the reverse complement.
AAATTGGGTGATATGAATTAAAATACTAATATATATATCAAAGAGTTAATGAATGAGAGAGCTGAATTACTAATCAATGAGTCTTCTATGTAGAAGAATCAGGAATCTATTTTAAACTGCCTTGTATGTTAAGAAAAGAGTAATAGTTTTTAAGTTTTTTTCAAAATTTCTATCCTCCTCCTCGTTCAATCTAGTGTATTGGAAATGCAGTTTGTCATTTGAGGGATGACTGAGGATTCCAGGATGTGATTGGTTAATTTTATAAATATAAAATATAAGTATTTCATAAAAACAGAAGTGTTTTTTTTTAAGATGCTTGTTGTACATGTTAGTTTATAAACTCCACTTTTTTTAAAGGACTTAAGGATTTAATGTTTGGGACATAATAAGTGAAAATGTTTAAAAATTTTTCTAAAATGTTTCTTTGCATTGGGTTTTAAGAATTGAGAATTAATAGCTTAGCGACAAATGGTTGTTGTGTGCTATTTGCTCGATAATAACTCTTTAGTCATTAACACACAAAATGTGTTTTCTTTCATTTTTATAGACAAAAGGAAGGATTCAGGAGGGAATTTGCGATTAAGTTTCTTGAAATGGTGAAGTTCCCCGGAAGAAATCATTCATTTTGTATAGGAATGTGAAAGGTAACACAATTATTTATATATATGTAACAACTAAATGGCTATATGTAAAATTAAATAGGATCATATTTTATTATCTCTAATAAAAGAAAGGATTAATATCAAGGGAAGTTCTGGGTAAATATTATTTTATATTATTTTTTCAAATACTCTAATAAGCTGCCATTTCTTTCCACTTATTAGATTCGTACCATTATTTTACCACCTATCATTTTTCACTTTCCTCGAAGTATTGTAATCGTAAAATAAATCACCTTCCGAGATTTTTTCGGATCCTCACGTTCTCTAGAGGCCGAAAAATATATTTTCTGATTTCCGTCGATTTGTCTGTCGGTTTGTAGATTTATCTGTCTGCTGTCGGTATAGCTATAAAACTACTTATCCGATTGACTTCAAATTTTTGTTAATGGTGATGAGATAGTAACATTTTGGTAATAATCCAATATGGAGTCTTAATAAAAATTAAAAAAAAAATCTGTAACGAAAAACTACTTAACCAATTAAGTTGACATTTTGTTATAGAATCAAATGTGAAACAGGGATGAACTGGTAAAATTTTGTCAATCCTATATGGCTAAAGAAAATGGCGGACCAATTAAAAAATCGGTAAATTTATATTTCCTAGAATAAAATATATAGATTCTATAAATAAATTTGCAAAACATAATAAATATACTAAAATAAAAATAAATTAACAACAAACAAAAACAAAATTTTAAAAATGCTGTACTGGAGCATATTTAACTAGGTATGGTAAGTAAATGAATGTTTGTATGTATGTATGTTAGATATGTAAATAGCAGATGCTTTTTCATAAATTCTTATTTGCATGCTCAATAACTAAGAAAACGGTGACAGATTAGATATATATATATATATATATATATATATATATATATATATATATATATATATAGAATTAGCAATAACTCTATAGATATTATATAAATTGTAACAATACGAGAGTTTTATTATAAGGTAAATTCTAGGGGTTTGGGTACAAAAATAGGTAAAATCCTTTTAACAGAAATTATTAAGAAAAGTGACTCATATATAAAAATGTATTTAATGTGTATGAAGTTATGAACAAATAACTGTACATATGTATGTAGAAATTGTTTTGGTAGTGAAACCTGTTACGAGAAAAGTTATTTTATTTTATTATGCTGAATTTTCAACAATTTTATCAGTTTATCCTTTATATCACATCAAATTTTTGAAGTTTTTTTTGCGTTTATTTCAAACAATTTATTTGGCCGCCATTTAGTTCCATTATCAAATCATTTGAATAAATAGTTTTTCAGGCTGATTTTTTAACATTTTATTAGGCCGCCATTTTGTTTCACCATCTTAGATTTGTATTAAAGTTTACCATTAAATTTCCAGGCCACACACGATTTTCACAGCAATATTTTTTTTTAAAGATTTTACTAAGTTGCTATTTTATTCCGCCATTGACATTTGACCAAAATTTAAAGTTAATCGGATACGTAGTTTTTAGCTATGCCGCGCACAGACAGAGAGACGGACAGGCCGATAGACAGACCGATAGACAGACAGACAAAGTAACGAAACTGAGAAAACATGTTTTTCACTCTTTCGAGGGAAGTAAAAATGAAACCTAACTATATTTTAGAAAAACTGTTACTAATCACATGATTAGTTGCACTTATTGTTCGTTTAATTTATCTTTTTTCTTTTATCTGTACAAATAAACCAAATATTATGAGCTTTTTACCTCTCAAAATCATTTCCGTCTGTTTCCATGTGTTTCGTTTATAATAGACCTAGCCAGTATTTGACATTTAATGGCTCGGACAGTAGCTTTTAAAGGATTGAAAATACATTCTGCAATTTCTGGAAGAGCATAAAGATTCGAAAATAAAAGGTCACTAAGTATTTCCTTCGGGCTTCAGCTTTTATATTTTTATTCGTCCTATGGGAACAGTTTTCTCGATTCGTCGTCCATGCCGACAAAAAGGAAATGGAAAAATTAGAAGTGACAGTGTTGAAAGTGGGGATTTTGTATAGTTTTATCTTTGCCGAAATGTAAGGTAGGTACTGTACAGGGTGTCCGGATGTTGTTGTCATAGTAGAGTATTTCACTTATTCGTAAATATAGAAACTTGCGGTTTTTGCCGAGTTGCCACTTTTTGATAAAACTAAAGCTGCCGCAAAGCAAATCTTCATAACCCACTTCGTTTCTAAAATATACGGTGATTTTGAAAATGTTCAATTTTCAGGCACCCTTAGTAATGACTGATTCCTACAGATTTTTTCTTCTGTCTTAAGAGGGAAGAATTGAAATGGTAAAAAATCATCTTCCGATATTTTTGCAGATCTTTGCGTTTTAGAGTCCCTGATGGACACCGAGAAAGAAATCATAATTAAAAACTACGTATCCAATTGAGCTCAAATTTTGCACAATAATTAAGTGTGATGTAAGGATAAACTGATAAAATGATGGTATTAAGCCATGATGTCGGCATAATGAAATGTTCAAAAAATCATTGTTAAAAAAACTACATATCCAATTGACTTGAAATTTTTCGTAGCAACCAAGTATGACATAGAAATAAAAAGGTAAAATTTTAGTGCGAATCATGCATAAAAAATAAAATGGCGGCCCAATAAACTGTTTAGAAATTAGGTAAGTTTCCTGGAATAATACTTTTTTATGGAGAAAAATGATCTGATAAACATATTACGTTATGAAAAGTAAAAATAGGAAAATAATCTTAAAAAAAAATAAGAACAAAATTGATTTTAATTGAGTAGGTATTAATAATATTATTAAATCGCCTTTACTAGAATAAAAATCGGTAAATTCCTTTACCCGGAACTTCCCTCGTTATGAATTATTACTTTTATTGAAAAGAGTGAAGTGTGGTTCAAGTTAGTTAAGTAGATAGTCACAGTATATATGTGTTACATATATTGTCTCTTCATTTTTATTGGGCACCATTTTCTTCCATCATATTGGATTACTAGCAATATGTTTACCATTTCCTTTCTACCTATGCCACACTTGACTTTTAGGCATAATATAAATAAATTTAATAAGTATCTCATATTCACATTTAATTAGTCTGCAAAATTTAAAATCAATTAAACAAGATTTTTTACGTTGATTTTTAAAAATTTTATTTAGGCGCCATTTTGTTTCGCCATATTAATTTGAAGCCCATATTATCAGTCTTTACCTACTCCGTTGGTCCGCAGATATCCCAGATATTAAGTTTCTGAATGGTTTTCGTTAACGATCCTATTGTTGTTATGTTAGAGTGGTGTATTATTGGGATATGTATGTATGGGATTAGGATCCAGTAAAAAAAACAAAGGCCCTTTTTTAAATTGCCGCCGTTTCGTCAATTTACCGTTGCATCCTCAGGACACATAAATTCTATATTCTGCATAACCCCAAATAATACACCTAACATAACAACAAAAAGATTCTTAACGAAAACCATTTAGCAATTAATTATCTGGGAAATATCTGCGAACCAGGTAAAGACTGATAATATGTGTATCATGCAGGATATACAATTTATGTGTGGTGAGGATGCAACAAGTTGTGATAGTTGACAATGCAAAATAAAACTTTTTTTTTTTTACTGGATTCTAATCCCAAATAATACACCAGTCTAACATAAAAACAAGACAATCGTTAAAAAATCATTAGGTAAAGGCTGATAATATGGGTTCCATTTATATATATATATATATATATATATATTTATATATATATTTATATATATATATATCCTGAGGATGCAATAATAGAGAAGCGAAACGTTGACATTTGCTTTTTTACTGGATCCTAACCCCAAATAATACACCACTCTAACATAAAAACAAGAGGATCGTTAACGAAAACCATTTAGAAACTTAATATCTGGGAAATATCTGCGGTCCAACATAGTAGGTAAAGGCTGAAAATACGTGCTTCATGTGGGATATAGAACCGATATATGTGACCTGAGGATGCAACAATAAAGTTTCGAAACGTCGACAATGTAAACGTCTTTTGTTTTTTACTGGATCCTAACCCCAAATTATACACCACTCTAACATAACAACAAAAGGATTGTTAACGAAAACCATTTAGAAAAAGAAAAGATTAATATCTGGGTAATATATGCGGTACAACTAAGTAAAAGTACTATAAGATCTATATATGTGGCTGAGGATGCAACAATTAAGTTCCGAAACGTCGACAATCTAAAAAATACTTGTTTTTTTTTACCTGATCTTAACCCCAAATAATACACTACTCTAACAAGCATTTTTTAACATTGTTCCTCCATATTGGATATTTACCAAAAATATTATCAGGCCATCCCCATATGACCTTTAAATTTTGCTCAAAATTTGAAGTGAATCGGGTAAGTAGTATTTAAGCTATGTCGCGAACTGACATACAGACCGACAGACGGACAGACGGAATTGATAAAACATATTTTTTGGCATCTAGAGACGCATAAACGTTAAGATATGTAAATCTTGAGAGGGTGATTTTCTTCACGATTACAAAAATTTTATTTGGCCGCAATTTTGTTCCGAATCTTGAATTAGTAGCACAGTTTTACTAGTTGAGCCCTATACCAAATCAATCCATTAAGTAGTTTTTTCAGGCTGAATTTTTAAATATTTTATTATACCGCCATTTTGTTCCGCTATCTTGGATCCGTACTAAAATATTACCATTTGATTCCAACATAATATTTGATTTCAAATAAATTGAATTAGCAATTTTTTCATAACAATTTTTGTAACATTTCAATACGCCGCCATTTTGGATTTTTACCAAAATATTACCAAGTCATACCCATATGACCCCTAATTTTTGATAAAAATTTGAAGTCAATCGGGTAAGTAGTCTTTAAGGTATGCCGCGAACTGACAGACAGACATACCGACAGACGGAATTGATAAAACATATTTTTTTGGCATCTAGGGACGCTAAAATGTAAAGACGTGTAAAACCTGAGAGGGTGATTTTTTCACGATTACAGACTTTTTATTTGGCCATTTTGTTCAGCCACCTTGAATTAGTACCATAATGTTACTAGTTGATCCCTATACCACAATTAGTTATGACACACAATTTGAAATCATTTTACTAGGCCGCCATTTTGTTTCGCCAAATTGGATTTTTACCAAAATGTTACCAGGTCATCCCTATATGACCCTTAATTTTTTACCAAAATTTGAAATAAATCGGGTAGTAGTCTTTAAGCTATGCCGCGAACTGACATACAGACAGACAGACTGACTGACGGACCGACGGAATTGATAAAACATATTTCTTGGCATCTAGCGAAGCTAAAACGTAAAGAAGTGTAAAACCTAAGAGGGCGATATTTTATTAGTTGATCCCTATATCACAGTTAGTTATGTTACATAATTTGAAATCAAACCATTAAGCAGTTTTTCAGCGTACATTTTTAAACGTTTTGTTATGCCGCCATTTTTCTCCGCCATCTTGGATTTCGATCAAAATTTTACTACTAGTTTTCAACATAATACTTGATGTGCTTGCAGAATAAATGAGCAGTTATTTAATAATAATTTTTTGAACACTTCACCAGGCCGCCATTTTGGATTTTTACCATAATGTTACCAGGTCATCCCAATATGACCCTTAATTTTTGACCAAAATTTGATGTCAATCGGTTAAGTAGTTTTTTAGCTACGCCGCGAACAGACAGATAGACAGACCGACGAAATAGAGAAAACATGTTTTTCGTCATCTAGGGACCCTAAAACGTGAAGATCTGAAAAAATCTCGGAGAGTGATTTTTTCACGATTACAATACTTTCCATTTACGAGGGAAGTAAAAATATTCAATAGTAAATTTGTACATGTGTGTATATCTAAATTACTAGCGAACTTTTACAAGGCTATGTTGTAGCAACTTGCTAGTCTTCCACATAATTTTGTGTAATGTTCGTACTAAGTATGAGCTTAATTTACTTATGAGCTTAATTGTATACTGAATTTCTTAGAGCTAATATTAACAAAATCTTAATCTACATTATATATTTTACTTGCGGCCACAATATTTATATGTGCACATAGAAGTCACTCGTTACAAAATTAACTGAAATAGAACCTAATAAGAATTTATATTGGACTCACTCATTTGATATCTATTCTGAACTTCCCTCGTTATGATTTTTTTTCCATTTGTTAGGAATAGTCAAGTGTGATCCAGTTTATTTCAGTACATAGTCACAGTATATATGTGTTACATATACTGTCTTTTCAATCATTTTTATTGGACGCCATTTTGTTCCATCGTATTGAATTCTGGATTCTCACCAATATTTTACCAGTTTCTTTCTACCTATGCCAAATCTGCCTTTTGGGCATTATTTAAAATAAATACAATAAGTAGTTTTTACATTGACACATACCGCCATTTTGTCATGTTGAATTCATACCAGTTTATCCCATTTTCACATTTAATTTTTCTGCAAAATTTAAAGTCAATTGAACAAGATTTTTTTACGTTGATTCTTTAAAAGTTTCATTTTGGCCGCCATTTTGCTTCGCCATCTTAATTTCGTACAACAACTTTATCAATTTATCTCTGTATCACATTTAATTCTTTCACAATAATTATTACAAAAATTGAAATTATTTTTTGATTTTTTAAATTATTTACTAGGCCGCTATTTTGTTTTGCTATCTTGGATTCATACCAAAATGTTACTAGTTCATTCCTAAGTAACACTGGATTAGTTTTTTTAGCAATAATTTTTTTAACTTTCTAAATGGTTTTCGTTAACGATCCTCTTTTTTTTATATCAGAGTGGTGTATTATTTGGAGTTAGGATCCAGTAAAAAACAAAAGTTTATTTTAAATTGAAGACGTTTCGCGACTTTATAGCTGCATCCTCAGGACACACATAGATTCTATATCCTGCGCGAAACCTATATTATCAGTCTTTACCTACTTCATTGGTCCGCAGATATTTTCCACATATTGAGTTTCTAAATGGTTTTCGTTAATGATCCTCTTGTTGTTATGTTAGAGTGGCGTATTATTTGGTGTTAGGATACAGTAAAAAAACAAAGGTATTTTTTTAAAATATCGATGTTTCACAACTTTATTATTGCATCCTCAGGAAACATAGATTTTATATTCTGCATGAAACCCATATTATCCCTCTTTACCTACTCCGTTGGTCCGGAGATATTTCCTAACACCAAATAATAAACCACTCTAACATAACAGGACGATCGGTAACGAAAGCCATTTAGAAACTTAATATCTGGGAAATATCTGCGAACCAAGGGAGTACGTAAAGACTGATAATATGGGTTCCATGCAAACATGGGCGGAGTTATGACATCAGATCTGGGGGGTCTAAAGTCTCTATGTATCAAGTCTGAATAGTTTTGCTAATTATGATAAGGCTAATTCGATATTTGGAGGGGCTTAGCTCCCTCAAACGTGAAGAAATCTCGGAGGGTGATTTTTTCACGATTACTGTACTTCCCTTTTACAAGAGAAGTAATAAAGAAGATTTTAATTTATCTCTACCATGCGCCTAATGTATCATACATGTATACTTATACAACGTAACAGACACATATACACAGGGTTACAACTACATAGCCAGTATATCAACATTTATTGGCTGCTACTAGTATATTCTCTTTATAATTTTCTTAAATTAAATAAAAAATTCTCTTGTTGTAAATTACATTATAATACACGCAAAGTGCAACTTTCTTCTGTTTTGATAAGTATCATTGTATGATATGATCATACCGTCTCACCCGTCTCAGGCCAAAACGACAGCATGCATTTTGAATTTTCTGGATTCTCCTTCGTTCAAAAAGGTTCAGAAAAGGGTCATAGATAGAGGATCCATAATTAAGATGTGACCATACAAGTGTCTCTGAAAAAATTATTTTTAGGTTTTGATTTATAAAATGTCTATCTGAGAAAAACAATTTTAAAGCTCTGAATGATTTTTTGATGATATTTTGATCAATTGTCTATTGTTATTCCTAATGATTTGAAGGATTTTGTTAACAGGAATAATGATATTCTCTAACTTTATGTTTATGTGATTTGTAGGAAAGGTTCCAAACAACATCAACATAGATTTTGCGGCTTTCAAATTCAAGAGTTCATTAGTGTAAATTATGAAAAGGAAAGAGCTCAAAATTGAACGGCAGTGAATCGCAAAATTTATAAGTAATTCAGGTGAAACATGACCATCTATTTTTACGTCTTGTGTACGTTTTGTTAAATATCTCTCTATAAAATTATTCACAGTTTTGAATAAAATGTCTGTCTCAATCTAAATTAAAGTTAGGTATATAAATCAAATAGATGTACTGTAATAAATTCTTATTTGCGCATGCGTAAGAAGACTATTTAGGAGAAAGGTGACTTTCAGGTGACTCTTTTCTTTAGAAAACGATTAGTTTATTTATTAGATTTATACAAAATATATGCAAAAATTAAATGAAATTAAAAAAAAATATATAAAAAAATTTTATCCAAACCTGTTCTATTCTCGATAGTCCCTAACTCAGAAGCCGCATTACCTCTTTGAATACCGAGGCTGATCCTTTGGGTAATGAAACTTTTTCCTTCCTTGTACGATATGTTTGTGCATATTTCATTAAGAAGCTTTTTTGCCTCATTCCCCTAAGAACCAAACGTTTCAACTACGGAAGTCATATCTATGATGGTTTTGTAATGTTTCGCTACGTGCAGCATCACCTGCCCTTTCAGATGTTTGTTTAATATAAGAATCAGCAAGGGTATGCCTGCACGTAGCGGCCAATAACAATACCTTACTTGCTTTCCAGGGAACAAATGTCATACCATCCACTCGCTTTCCATCACTTCGACAAACTCCAGGCGGTTCTACACCTGCGGGAAATTCCGCAGTTACTAGAGACCTCTTGAATATGTCGTTGATCAGCCTGTGTCTGGACGTAACTCCAGCACTTTTTTTGCAGCTTAGCCCATGTAAGCCATATATTTCTACTGTTTCGCCACAAGTGCAGATATGTTGTTCACGTACAGGCAAGCCAGCTCTCAAAGCAATGGAAATACGAAAAGATGAATCATCCAAAAGATTTTCCAAAGATGCAGAAGGCAAAGCATTTAACCATGCATTACTTTTAGGCATTTGAAGACCAAGAAGACGTGCCCTGTCTTTGATATCCTGACTATTCGATATAAGGTTACTGAGGACAACTTGACATAACTTCAAACCTAAATTCTTCTGTCTACGTGGTAGTTCCTCTGGTATATCTTCTGGATTGCAAAGTGAAAGCCAAGAATTTATCGCAAAATTTGAGTCAACGTCAGAACAATTTAAAATATTTTCAGGTAAAATCATTTCAAGCAAATTTGTTACATCGGTAACCGAACCTAAAAACGCGGAAAACCAAAGTGTGGATGAATTTCGAATACCAAGACCACCAAGTTTAACAGACATTTTACTGTGTTTAAAAGAATTATTGACAAAATTGCAATTTGTTATATTTTGAAGAGTTTTTTTTAAAACTGAATCATAGTCTGAAAGAGAGGTTGGTGTATTCCAACAAGGAGCACATCTTATCATCACTTAGTAAGAAATGTATACGGGGTATTGCAAATGAATATTTAAGTAAATAAAATCCGATGTGATGAGAGAATCAATTTAAAACAACATTTTTTTTTGTGTAAAGCCTCTCTCATTTGATCATTTGAGAAAGGACATCCTAATAAACTGAAATGATCAAATGGCACCTGTAAAAGATCCGGCGCCACTTTTCTGAATTTAGAATATATCATTGAAGCATCGGTTTTATTAGAAATAACTGAAATTTCGCATTTTTTGTAATTTATTTTTAACCCATTATCCGAACTTAAACAAAGTCGTCCAAAACTGTAGAAATATTTCCAGCAATTATTCCATCGTCTAAATACCATAAATTAGTTTTAGATTGAATAGCTTTTACTATCGGATGAATTGCTAACCAAAATAGTCGAGCCCCAAGAGGATCCCCTTGCTGCAAACCTCTTTGTGACAAAATACAATGACCAGCAAAATATAGAAGTGAATGTTCTTTATAGCACTGAGAAATACAATTTAAAAAATTTGGAAAATATTCTTTAATTCTAGAAAGAATTACGTCCCTATTTATCATATTAAAAGCATTAAAATAGTCGATTTTTAGAATTACTTATCAGAATTGTGGGGATATTTAAGATAACGACGAATCGCTTGCGTAATTGCTTCTGCTCCACATTTGGTGCCAAAACTCAATTGATTTGGGCGCGTGTTTTACCTAAAAAATTGTTAATGCGACAACACATTATTTCCGCAACCAAACGGCGAAGACAAAAACCAACAGCAATTGGTCATATTGGCATACATTAGCCCCGTAAAAAATGGGACATATTTGTTTTGGAACCAAACCTTTAAATACATTATTAGTAAAAGATACGAGAGACGAATATAATATAATAATAAATTTGAAGAGAAGTTACCAAGCTTCTCCGTGAATAAATATTTGAGAAGCTACGACCTCAGTGACTCAAGACCACCCGATGAACCAGGTTTAAATGAAAGGATAGCTTTCTTAACTTCACAAATAGAAACATCAAAATCAAAATTGTGGTACTTCTGCAAAACTTCTGTTTTCTTCTTGACTGGGGTGTTTTGTCATCTTTAAAACAGCAAAAACAGGGAAAAAAAGAGTAATCCAGGACGAAACTTCATTTTTGCTCACACATTTATTTATTAAAAAAGTTAGTTTTTCTGCTATACAAGGCCTAGCTCCTTTGGGTATCCTCTTGAAAATTGGAACTGAGGACTTTAAAAGTCAAAAGTACTTTACAAGAAAGTTATTATCAGAGTCGAATTCCTGTTCGGTATTCTTTGTTGATGTGTGCAGATTAAGACCATTTTTACTTTTAAACTTTTTTTGGCAAAAAAATGTTAAAGACTTTTCGGCATTATAACATGTTTCATCCGAGCTGGAAGGATTTAGTAGGCTATTTACATTATTTCTAAAGACCTGGTGTAATTTTGAAATATGAATTTTTTAACCATTTGAATTTTTGAATTTGAGGTTTATTAAATAACTTACAAAACGTATTTTTCATGCTATCAATGTCTTTTGACTTTATCAATAAGTCATGTCCATTATTTGCATTATCAGAAAAACGAATTTGTATTAAGTTTTTATGATTTTCATAGAATAGCTTCATAGATGGAACAAAAAAAAACTAACATTATCTCCGAATATTGTCTTTGAATCTTCAAAATATACATTAAAATTTATTTTAAATATGTCTGATAAGGCAAGGCATTCAATACATTTTCCTAAAATTTAATGTTTGTCCATTTTTTTGCCATACTCGTCTTTATTTAGATTTGGCTCCTATAATGTCAACTTTCTTAAAGGTTAGCATCTAACAACATTGTCAGGATGGCTTTCGAAATCTGTCGAAAACTCTTTCATAAAAAAAAAACAAATTACTTCCAATATCCTGCAGCTACAGCTTATTCTTCTTTTCTTCACCAGATATAAATTTTAAATTTCGATTGAATACACTTTATTTAAATGATTTCTTCCTACTTTCTTCTAAAAATGTGTACAATTTTAACCATGTAAAAAATATATTGTAAGGGAAAAGACTATAAATATTTTGACGCCTGAAAGTATGGGTTACTTAACGCAAAAAAACTCTTAAATAATCGTTTAATTTAACAAATAGTCTAAATATTTAGTTCATTCTATTATCCAAAACTCTTAATTACATTATTATTAATTCAATAATTAGAGTTCTTGTTTAAAATAGTCGCAATATTTAATATTTTAAAAAAATATTTAACAATTGAATGAACACGCAATAAATCTCACTTGCCGTCCAAATTGTTTTTGCTAGTGTAAACGAAGAAAAAAAATTATGCTGTTAAGCAAAAAAACTATTTTAATTGTACTTACATTCGGACGCTGCAATTTGCCCAATAGTGATATTCTTGTGTAGGTACATGTAATATAGCTGTGAAGTTAGCAACATTTCTCCAGTGACGTTGGCTACGAATTTTTTACTGCCAGTAATCTATTAATAGACGTGTTTTTTTATACTTTGTATTTGCTTCTCATAATATTCAAACTACAGTTTTAATATAATGGCCAAAATCAGGGGAAAAATGGGTAACAACACCACCATAAAATTTTAAAAAATCATGTTCTTAAAACAAGACTTATACCGCTTACAGACAGAAGGTGGTGTTTACTTTTAACATACTACCGTTTTAATACAATGTCCAAAAGCAGAGGGTAAAAACAACCGCATAAAATTAAAATCGTATTTTTTAAACCAAGACTTGTGCAAGTTACTTATTTAGGTGGTGTTTATTTCTCATAATAATCAAACTAAAGTTTTAATATAATGGCCAAAATTAGGGGATAAGAGGGTAAAAATACCCGCAGAGTATAATACACCAAGAGTATAATGTATTTGTTACCTTGGTACCGGCTTTTATTATTCATAACTCACTTCTAGATCTAATGAACCATGTCTTACATACAATTATTTTGTTTTTCAAGAAACTTTGTATGCACAAACCTCAGGAGCAGGCATGGGATTTCCGCTGTCACCCGTGGTAGCCAATATCTTCATAGAAGCTTTTGGGGAGGAAGCCTTAGAGTCGTTTCCATTAAAGCCAAAATCGTGGTTCAGATATGTAGATGATACTTTTGTAATATGGCCGCATGGTCCAGAAAACCTCCCCGTGTTTCTTGATCATCTGAATCAGCAACATCATATATAAAATGTACAATGGAAATTGAATCAAAAGGCCCTATCCTCTTCATAGATGTTCTTGTATTAAGGAAAGGGACACCTTAGGATACTCGGTATATAGAAAACCAACGCATACGAACAGATACCTAAATGCAAACTCACATCATCATCTGGCACAAAAACTGTGTTCAGTTATTAATTCTTAGGTTTACAGAGCCCTCGCGATTTACAATCGGAAACAGAGAAACTCACGCTTTAAGAGGGTATGGATATTGCAATGAGGATATTTGACGATCAATTAGAAAATATAACAATCATACTCCACGAAACGAAACTAATAAGAAGCTAATGGTAGGAAGTGTAGTTTTACCATTTATACGCGGAACCGCAGATAAAATTGCAAGGCTACTTCGCCGATCCATATATACAAAAATACATAATAAATAATAACCTCCTCCTTTTTTGAAGTCGGATAGAAAGTAAAAAAACTATTTCTTCGATATCTACATGAACAACTTGGTAAATTTTATATATTACATTTTATAGTTGTACACGAATACGCCCGAATTTTGACTGGATTTAAGGTAATGAATAAAACATCACTTATAATTTATATTTATCATTTATTGTAACATTTTAAATAATTTCTACTTGGATTCATAAATTTTGTTTTTTTTTAATAAAAAGCACTGAAAATTAAAGACTACATCAAAGTTTACAGACTATTGCCTCTGCAAGTTCAGAATTATGCTATAATTATAACCCTAAATTATACAATTATATTTTTGCTTTTGGTTAGTTTTCTAAAACCTTTATATCGTAAGGCTATGCTTATTAAGGTGAAAGACGAAGACGATTAAAGATCACTTTAATAACTTGTAAAAAATACAATGATTTTAATTATTTTGAGGTTGTTTTTACCCTTTTATCTCCTCTTTTTGGACGTTGTATTAAAACGGTAGTTAAATTATTGTTAAATGTAAATACCACCAGTCTGTAAGTGGCCAAGTCTTGCTTTAAAAAATATGATTTTTAAAAATTTGTTGGAGGCACAAGTCTATCCCCTGCTTGTGGTCATTATATTAAAGCTGTAGTTTGATTATTAAGAGAAACAAACCACCACCAAAATTTGTAACTATCACAAGTATTGGTTTAAAAAATACAATTATTTTAATTTTTATGGGGGTATTTTTAACTTCTGCTTTTGGACATTATATTAAAACGGTAAGTCAGTGTCTGCAAGTCTTGCTTTAAAAAAATAAGATTTTTTAAAATTGTATGGTGGTGCTTTTACCTTCTTATCCCCTGCTTTTGGCCATTATAATAAAACTGTAGTTTGATTATTACGAGAAACGGATACCATCTAAATGTGTAGCTGGCACAAGTTTTTGTTTAAAAAATACGAATATTTTAATTTTTATGGGGTTGTTTTTAGACACTATCCCCTGTTTTTTGACATTGTATTAAAACGGTTATTAAATATTTGTTACCACCACGGTAGTCTGTAAGTGACATAATTGCTTTAAAACATATGTTGTTTTTACTTTCCTCGTAAAAGGGAAGTATTGTAATTGTGAAAAAATCACTCTCCGAGATTTTTTCAGATCTTCATGTTTCAGGGTCATTAGATGACGTCTGTCTGTCTGTCTGTTCGCGGCGTAACTAAAAAACTACTTACCCGATTAACTTCAAATTTTGGTCAAAAATTAAGGGTTATATGGGGACGACCTAGTAACATTTTGGTAAAAATCCAATATGGCAAACAAAATGGCGGTGTAGTGAAATGTTAAAAAATTAATATTAAAAAAACTACTCATCCAATTTATCTCAAATTTTACAAAATATCAAGTGTTATGTTGGAATCAATTGATAACATTTTGGTACAAATCCAAGACGGCGGAACAAAATAGCGATTTAATAAAATATTTAAAAATTGAGCCTGAAAAAACTGCTTAATAGTTTGGTTTCAAATTGTGTGCTATAACTAGTTGTGGTATAGTGATCAACTAGTAAAATAGTGGTACTAGTTCAAGATGGCCGAATAAAATGGCGGCCAAATAAAATGTTTATAATCGTGAAAAAGTCAAAAAAGTCACAAGTTTATACATCAATACGTTTTAGCGTCGCTAGAAGCCAAAAAATATGTTTTATCAACTCCGTCGGTCCATTTGTCGGTCTTTCTGTCTTTCTGTCTGTCTGTCAGTTTGCGGCATAGCTTAAAGATTATTTACCCGATTGACTTCAAATTCTGGTCAAAAACTAAAGGTTCATATGGGGATGGCCTGGTAAGATTTTGGTGATAATCCAATACGACGAAACAAACTGGCGGCCTAGTGAAATGTTAAAAAAATTATTATTAAAAGACTACTCATCCAATATATCTGAAATTTTGCAAAACACATCAATCAAGTATTATGTTGACAACAACTGGTAACATTTTGGTACGAATCCAGGATGGCGATACAAAATGTCTGCTTAATAAACTATTTAAAAATTCAGCCTGAAAAACTACTTAATTGATTGAATTCAAATCGTGTGCCATAGCTAATTATGGTATAGGGTAGTAGTAAAATTGTGGTACTAATTCAAGAAGGCCCAACAAATGGCGCACAAATAAAGTGTTTGTAATCGTGAAAAAATCACCCTCTCAAGTTTTACATATCTTTACGTTTGTCCCTAGATACCAAAAAATATGTGTTATTAATTTTGTCGGCCCGTAGGTCTGTCTGTGAGTTCGCGGCTTAGCATAAAAACTAACCCGATTGACTACAAATTTTTATAAAAAATTAATTAACCCCTCTCAGGTTTTACATATCTTCACGCTTTAGCGTCCCTAGATGCCAAAAAAACATGTTTTATCAATTCTGTCTGTCGGCCTGTCTATCAGTTCGCGACATAGCTTAAATACTACTTATCCGATTGACTTTAAATTTTGACCAAAAACTGAGGATCATATGTGGATGACCTGGTAATATTTTGGTACAAATCCAATACAGCTGAACAATGTTAAAAACATTTTGGTAGGGTGGTGTATTATTTGGGGTTATCCAGTTAAAAAACAAGTCTTTTTTTAAATTGTCAATGTTTCGGAACTTAATTTGTGCATCTCCAGGACACATATATATATAGATGGATGGAACCCATATTATCAGTCTCTACCTACTCCGTTGGTCCACATACATTTCCTAGATATTAGGTTTCTAAATGATTTTCGTTAACAAAGCTCTTGTTTAGTACTTATTCTTGATAATAAAGCAGCATTTAATGATTCTAATAATTTCCCGTAGGCTACGATAGCAATTTAACAAATTGACATAAATCAGCTTCTTCTTTACATATTAAGTTAACTGAAGTATTTATTAATAATTCCTTAAAACACTGCACAGAACGGAAGTCGGTACTATGAGAAATATGACATGCTTGTTGTTTTACCAAAAGCAATGAAAACTATGTCGAGCTAGCAATTTTGTAAATTAACAGGTATACATTTTTTTTTCTAATCAGACTTAAGCGTAAGCAATAATAAAAATGGAGTCTTTTTTTTAAATTGTCGACGTTTTCCAACTTTATTGTTGCATTCTCAAGACACATATAGATTTTGTATCCTGCATTAAGTTTCTACATGGTATTCGTTAGCGATTTTTTTGTCGTTAGAGTGAGATATTATTTGGGGTTAGGAAATATATGCAGACTAGCGGAGTAGCTAAAGATAGATAATATGAGTTTCATGTAGGATATAAAATCTATGTGTCCTGAGGATGCAACTATAAAGTCGCGAAACGTCGACACTTTTAAAAAAGGGCTTTTGTTTTTTTACTGGATCCTAACCCCAAATAATACACCACTTTAACATAACAATAAGAGGATCGTTAACGAAAACCAGTTAGAAACTTAATATCTAGGAAGTATCTGCGGACCAACGGTAAAGACTGATAATATAGGTTTCAATTTAAGATGACGGCCAAATATTTTTTTTTAAAAATCAACCTAAAAAAATCTTGTTCAATTGACTTTAAATGTTGCAGAAAAATTAGATGTTAAAATGGAATAAACTGGTACGAATTCAACATGACGTAGCAAAATGGCGGAATGTGTTAATGTAAAAACTACTTTTGAATTTATTTTAAATTATGTCCAAAGTCAAGTGTGGCATAGGTAGAAAAGAATGATAAAATAGTGGTAGGAATCCAGGAACAAATGAAAAGAGATTATATATAACACATATATATTTTGCTATGTCCTGAACTAAATTGAGTCACACTTCACTAATAATAATTTAAAAATTCATAACGAGGACATAAAGAAATTTACCGATTTTTTAAATTTTATGGTAATTTTTTTATCCCCTTATTCCCTAATTTTGGCTATATTAAAATACTATATTAAAACTGTATTTTGATATTATGAGAAACACACACCACTTAAGTATGTACCTAGCAGAAGACTTGAATATGATTATTTTAATTATTATGAGGCTGTTTTTACCATCTTATCTCCTGCATTTGGACATTGTATTAAAAAGGTAGTTAAACTATTGTTAAAATTAAGCACTACTAGACTTTGTAAGTGGCACAACTCTTCCTTTAAAATATATGTTTTTTTTATGGTGGTGTTTTTACCGCATTACGCCCTAATTTTGGCCATTATATTAAAACTGTAAACACCACCAAAATGTATAGCTAGCAAAAGTCTTGATTTAAAAAAATTTAATTTGTATGGAGAGGTTTTTACCTCCTTATTCCCTGCTTTTGGAATTGTATTAAAACAATAGTTAAATTAATGTTGAAAGTAAACACCACCAGAGTGTGTATTCTTCTTCTAGTCTTGCTTTAAAAAATATGGTTTTTTAAAATTTTATAGTGGTGTTTTACCCCCTTATGCCCTTATTTTTGTCACTATATTAAAACTGTAGTTTGATTACTATAGAAGCAAACACCACCTAGATATGCAGTTGGTACATTATCCGCCAATCTCGAAAAAAAAAGGTCCCTACTTTATATTGTCATTTTACCTTAAATAAAAGTGGCTCTGGGGGTGGGGGGGGGGGTTAATCCCCAAACTCCGCCACTTATATGCGCTACAGGTATTGGTCGACCAAGTTCCTTAATATTAATCTTGTCTTCGTATACCAAAGAACTAAAACTATGAGTTTGTAAATAATTGAATTCGTATTTATACAACTAAATTGAAGCAATAGAACGAACGATTCAACAATATACAATAGCATAAACAAAGCAACTCTTGTGTTCTGTCGCCGTACAGCCGAAGATAATCCATAAATCGCCGTATTAAGCCACATGCGACGCTAGACCAATCCGACTTATCATTTTCAAAAATCCTTCGCTGTGCACCCAGAGTCCCGCGCCCGTCTGAAAATGAGCCTATGCTGGAGATCTTTAGGCCGTGAAACTTGGGGTGTTCTTGTTGCCGTTAGAGAAAAAAATCTATAGGGATGTTAGATATTTATCCTCGGATATATTTGTGGTCCAAAAATATTTCAAAAAATACGGATTGTTGAAATTAGGTGTGCTCTGCAGCTCCGCAGCTTTTATGCACCAGCTGAGACTGATATATAGCATCTATGAAAAAGTATAGCAGCGAAATATTAAGGAATTCTTGAAGGTGTTGTACCTAAATTACTTGACATCGTACCTTCAAATTAATTTAACTACGTCTACTTTCAACAAGATGGGGTACTTAGTCACAACTCCCATATTATTCACCCTTTTTTGGATACTACATTTCCCGAAAGATAGATTGGCACTCATGGTCCGATAATAAGATGACCAGCACCATCACCAGATTTTTCTGTCTTTAGATTTCTCTTTATGGTTTTTTTTTTGCAAAATAAGATTCACAAGACTCGCCATCGTTCTAAAGCAGAACTTCGTGAAACTACACATTTAGTTTTTTAGGTTTTGAGACGTCGTTTAATATTTATTCTGAATGCATTTAAAAGATTTTAAAATTGTATGGATTTTCATTCGAGAAAAAGGCAATCATTTTGAACAGTTTCTATAGTTTAAACAATTTAAATATTCAACCACAGCCAACTTGTAAAATTTTTATTATTTTAATAATTCGAAAGTGGGGGCCTATTATTTAAAATAAAGTGTTATATATTTTTGAGAAGCGTGAAAGGATGTGCTTTTAGCTGCTTTAAAATATACAGAGTGTTCCATTAAAAAAATACAAGTTTGGTCTGGAACACAATACTTCAGGCTTCTAGAAAAAAACTAACTACGCCGTTGCATTCTACGTAAAAAATTCTATAATAATCCGTTTTTACATTTTCATTAGCTTGTATTATAACTAAGGTACGAAGGGTGCATGGAAAAATTTCAAAAACGAAGAAGGGTATGCAAATTTTGTTTAAGGCATCTTTCGTTTCGCAAAAACCCTGTACATCGATTACACCAGAATAGTTCGACCAATTTAAATGATTTTTCAGGAAGTATTAAAGGAAGTCCCGTGTGGTGGTTTCATGGTCAGCTATTTCAAGACCATTAAGTGGAATGGCTCCATTTTGAATCTTTTTGTGAGAGCGAGTTTCTTTGAAAAGCTTTATTATATTGCTTTAAAATTTGGTGTTATTAGTTATTAGTTAGTATAATTAATCCAGAAAGTAATTTAGGCATACCTCCAGGTACCATGGCGCGTGCAAAAAAAACTGGGACCACAGGTTTGTAGCTCCCGAACTAAGATGAATGAGGTTTATTTGACATATTTGTGAATTTCCGATAGACCTGTTTTGGGGTTTATTCATACTCAAAAAGAGACGCTATACGAGAAAACTCAGATTTCATTAAGTTTGTTTTTATATATCTTACTTGCTTACTGCTTACTTACTTGCATGATAGGTATCGTGTAGTTTCAATGTAAGAATTATGTACATTTAAAAATCGGTAAATTTTTTACCCGGAACTTCCCTCGTTATGATTTTTTTCTATTTGTTAGGAATAGTGAAGAGTGTCATTTTTATTATAATTTAGTAAATATAATTTATAATTTAGTTCAGTACATAGTCACAGTATATATGTGTTACATATACTGACTTTTCATTTTTATTTGTTCCATCATATTGGATTTCTACCAATATTTTACCATTACCTTTCTACCTATGCCACACTTGACTTTTGGGCATAATAAGATAAATTCAATAAGTAGTTTTTACATTGACACATATCGCCATTTTGCTACGTCATGTTGAATTCGTACCAGTTTATCCCATTTTCACATCTAATTTTTCTGCAAAATCAATTGAACAAGATTTTTTTCGTGAGTTTTTTAAAAATTTTATTGGGCCGCCATCTTGTTTCGCAATCTTAATTTGAAACCCATATTATCAGTCTTTACCTACTCCGTTGGTCCGCAGATACTTCCTAGATATTAAGTTTCTAACTGATTTTCGTTAACGATCCTCTTGTTATGTTAAAGTGGTGTATTATTTGGGGTTAGCTTCCAGTAAAAAAAACCTTTTTAAAATGTCGACGTTTCGCAAATTTATTGTTGCATCCTCAGAACACATAGATTTTATATCCTACATGAAATCCAAATTATCAGTCTTTACCTACTCCGTTGGTCTGCAGATATTTCCTAACCTCAAATAATAAGACACTCCAACAACAAGAAGATCGTTAACGAAAACCATTTAGAAACTTAATATCTAGGAAATGTCTGCGAACCAACGGAGTAGGTAAAGACTGATAATATGGGTTTCATGCAGGATATAAAATCTATATATGTGTCCTGAGAATACAACAATAAAGTTGCGAAACGTCGAAAATTAAAAAAAAGGGTTTAGTTTTTTATTTACTGGATCCTAACCCCAAATAATACATATAGAATTTATATGTGTCCTGAAGATGCAACAATAAAGCTGAGAAACGTCGGCAATTCAAAAAATACTTTTGTTTCTTTACTGGACCCTAACCCCAAAAAATACACCACTCTAACATAAAAACAAGAGGATCATTAACAAAAACCATAGGAACATAATATCTGGGAAATATCTGCGGACCAGCGTGGTAGGTAAAGACTAATAATATTGGGTTCATAGGATATAGAAACTATATATGTGTCCTGAGGATGCAACAATGTAGTTGCGAAACGTCGACTATTTAAAAATAGACTTTTTTTACTGGACCCCAACCCCAAATAATACACCACTGTAACATAACAACAGGAGGTTTGTTCCCGAAAACCATTTAGAAACTTGATATCCAGGAAATATCTGCGGACCAACGGAGTAGATAAAGACTGATAATATAGGTTTCATGCAGGATAGAGTGCCGATATGTGTCCTGAGGATGCACAAATTAAGTTCTGAAACGTCGACAATTTTAAAAAAAGAGTTGTTTTTTGTTGCTGGATCTTAACCCCAAATAATACAACACTCCAACAAATTTTTTTTAACATTGCTCAGCCATATTGAAATTTTACCAAAATATTATCAGGTCATCCCCATATGACCCTTAATTTTTGATCAAAATTTGAAGTCAATCAGGTAAGTAGCATCTAAACTATGTCGCAAACTGACAGACGGACCGACGAAATTGATACAACATGTTTTTTGGTATCTAAGGACGCTAAAACGTGAAGATATGTAAAACTTGAGATTTTTTCATGATTACAAAAATTTTATTTGGCCGCAATTTTCTTCCGCCATCTTGAATTAATAACACAGTTTTACTAGTTGAGCCCTATACCGTAATTAGTTATGACACGCAATTTTTGAAATCATTAAGGAGTTTTCTGTGTTTTGTTTTGTTCCGCCATCTTGGATTCGTACCAAAATTTTACCAGTTGGATTCCAACATATTACTTGATGTTTATGCAAAATTTGAAATAAATTCGACAGGTAGCTTTTCATAATATTTTTTTAACATTTCACTAGGCCGCCATTTTGTTTTTGCCATACTCGATTTTTACCAAAATATTACCAGTTCATCCCTATATGACTCTTAATTTTTTATCAAAATTTGCAGTCAATCGGGTTAGGGTTAGACAGACCGACAGACGGGCCGACGGAATTGATGAAACATATTTTTTGTAAAACCTGAGGGGTGATTTTTTTTCACGATTACAAACATTTTATTTGGCCGCCATTTTGTTTCGCCATCTTGAATTAGTACCACTATTTTACTAATTGATCCCTATAGATACCACAATTACTTATAGCACACAATTTGAAATCAAACCATTAAGCAGTTTTTCAGGTTGAATTTTTAAATATTTTGTTAAGCCGCCATTTTGTTCCACCATCTTGGATTCGTATCAGAATGTTACCAGTTGATTCCAATATAATAGGGTGAGTAGTTTTGTAATAATAATTTTTTTACCATCTCACTAAGCCGCCATTTTGTTTCGCCACATTGGAATTTTACCAAAATTTTACCAGCCATCCCCATATGACCCTTAATTTTTGACGAAAATTTCAAGTCAATCGGGTAAGTAGTTTTTTACCTACGCCGCAAACAGAGAGACAGACAGACCGACGGAATTGAGAAAACATGTTTTTCGTCATCTAGGGACCCTGAAATGTAAAGATCTGAAAAAAATCTCGGAGAGTGATTTTTTCACGATTTTTACGATTTGTACGAGGGAAGTAAAAAGAGAGACTGTGTTATTAAATGATAAATGTCTTTCTTTTTTATAACGTGTGCTTCTGATATAATAACCAGTGGCGGCTCGCGGGTGAAAAAGTAAGTGAAGTGCAAATGAAGCAAGAAAATATCGCAATAATTTTTTTTCGGATTTTTTTTTATATGTGGAAGGGGTAGAGTATTTTTTTACGACTTACCTAAATTTTGTATACTAAATCAATTCTCCTATCCTTCATAGCAGCAAATTTATTTATAACATCCTCATAAAATGGGAGTTGCCCTAATCTCTTCCAGACATTCCTTTTGAATTGAAATATTGCCTAGAAAAGTAAGTCTTTTTTGAGATATTGTATTTCTTAAATAAGTTTTTACACGTTTGAGGTAAGAAAAACTTATTTCCACTGAAGCACTTGTCGACGGTATTGTCAAAATAAGGGAAACACTTTATATGCTTTGGTTAAAATATCTTTATTTTGATTAATTTTTTTCACTTGCTCTTCCAGCGATATATTCCAATTACCGTCATTGGCAAAAATAAGACCAAGCTCATTTTTAAGTCGTTGACTTTTTGAAAATGTTTCTCCATATAACTGTATCAAATTTTCAATCGGGCCAGTCGGAAAATTTAAACTATATTCGGAAAATTTAGCAGAATCTTCCAAACATAAAAATGTAAGTTTTTCGGAGTCTTGAAAGCTTAGTGTCATTTCCTTTAAAAATATAATAACCCAGAATATGATATGAATTAAACTCACAGTACAAACGGAACATTTTCGAAAACCATAATTGAAACGCTTATATTACATTGATCAATGACAGGAATTAAATACATTTAACAGAAATAAGTTTGTTTAAACCACAATGAGATGAATTAAACTAAAACACAAACTGAAAAACAAGACTAAACCAAATTAACAAAAAATAAAAATGGCGTAACTTTGGAGGCATGTTGCGGAGCTGAAACCCAAAGAGATTCAAAATCGAAATAACATAGAAAGTGTTCCGGTTTATACAGCGCGAACAATTTAGAAATAAATCTGCAAGTTACTCTCCATATGTTTCATAAGTGTATTACGTTTGGCACTGTAGCATCTGAAAGGTTGACTCTAGGCGAATCAAGTAATTCTACCAAAGGTCTTTATTTCCTCTGGAGACTAGCATAAAATTCAGTCCGCTCGGAGTTAAGGATGCATTTTCAGAAATTTTTGAAATATGGTGTGTTTTTTTTTGTCTGGATTTATGCCTTCGTAACGACGTATTGGCACCTTCTGGGATAAAAACTACTAAACAAATCAAAAGCTCGGAGGAACAGAAATTGGGTAAAATCAAAATCCAGTTTCACCAAAAAATGCCGATTTTAGCAGTTTTTAGACACCTGTTTTAAGGTAGGCCGTGTTGGGTAGATTTGATTAATAAACGTCAAAGTAAACACTCTGACAATTCGATATTTGCAAATATCTTCTCGATTACAAGTAGTATTTTAAACATACTTTTGTATATTATGTATATTATAGAGGAAATACTAAATTTAATATAGACAGAAAGTTTCAGTAAATCTACTGAAGCTTTAGAAGACGGAGCAGCGTTTTAAGTAAAATTTCAAGTTTGACCTGTGTGTGTGCAGAGTGTTTCAGAAAAGACATTGAATTCAAAAGTCGGTTTTCATGTAAGTCTTTACTTATAGTATTATTTCTCTAGTCCAGTATAAATATACTGCTGGCATTCTGAGATAGTATTCAAATATGAACGCTATCATCAGTTATAAAAATATATAAGTGTCTGGTTTCGGTCAGTTTAATCGATGTTTGTCCCTAAAATACGAAAAACATATTTTTAGAAAAAAATAATGATGTGCGTGTGTGTGTCTAGATAAAATTTGCGCAACAATAACTTCAGAACGGTCAAACCCAATTTTTTTAAACTTGCAGCAAAAATACTCCAGGTCAGTATCTCGCGGAGATTAGATTTTGGGTGTCATGGGGGTAGATCTTCGATATTTTTTAGAGTTATGTATAGAAACGTAAAAAAAATCATATTTTGAGAACGCACAAATCGATAACAATTAAATTTCAAACAGCACGAGCTGTCATTGGCGTAGAAACTTAATTTGTTTATTACATATTCAAAAGAAAAGCAATATTTTGAAAAAGGGCGAAACATGTCGAATTTACTATATTTTTGTAGTACACAAAATGCTATGTGTACAGAATACAAGCATATCTTCTTAGAAACGGAAAAAATCAAATAACGGGGAAACACGACAAACTTTAGTAACAACATGTTTTTCCATTATACAGGGTAGCGCTAATAGAATGAAATAGCCCTCTAGAAACGAAAAAAAAAATCAAGAGCGTTTAAGTTTTTTATCAAACAGTGAAGCATGTCAAATATCATTTATATTTAAATACATTTTCTCCTATTATACAGGTAACCCTGGAAATATGTCACAGCACCCAAAATCGTTTTTTATTTGTTTGTAAAATCTATTTAATTCAGATTCTACCGATTGTTGTTTCCATCCTGCCCTAGAGGGGCGGGATATCTATATCACTTGTTTAGACTTGCAATTGAAACAATTTTTCTACGACATCCCAGGAAAATTGTTCTTGCATGAAAATTCCCGTCCGCGTTCCAGTCAGAACAAGAAACTGCGTCTGTCTTTATAATGTGCGGGTGACGCGAATCGACCTTATTTCTTAATTTACGCCAAATCTGTTATATATTTTATATATAAATTTTTTTTCGACGATACTAGGAGGGTGAAACAGCTCTTTAAAAGTGAAAATATTTTTTTATTTCAGAATCTATTAATATTTTTAAAAAATGATAACGAAAGTAATTTATTATAATATTTTTTTGCATATGGATTCCGGATTTCGTTATTAGATGAGGTTTTAGTGATTTAAAAAAATATATAACATATAAGGGCTCAGAAAAAGGTTTAAGTCAAATTTTCATATGGCATAAAATATTGATTTAGGGTTTTATATGATATAATCTGTTTGCGATAAAAATATCTGACATTTTTTCGTCAAAGCTAATTTTTAGTTCAACATTTAAACGGTATTTTAAAAGATATCTATTTAGGAATTTGCGTATATATATATATATTTATATATTTTACTTGTAACTGTTTAATGTTCACTCATGATTATCAGTTAGTATAAGCAGAAACAATCGACTCGAATCGAGTTTCAGCTTTTGTTTACTGTTGTTTACTGTATGTAGTGTTTCAAAACTAAATGTGAATAAAAAATGCTACCTACAAACTAAGTGTTCGTTTTATATATAAAGGATTAGGACCAAAATACCCAAAAAAAAACATATATATATATATATATATATATATATATATATATGTATATATATGTACCACCTCTCTTTTTGATAGATTCTTCTGCGGGCCCGAATAACATGGTAGGTGGTAAAGGCTACCTTCGTAGAGCCGCCAGATGTTGACCCTGAATTTAGGGCTTTTCTGGCCGAATTTACAAGTGTAGCCCCTGTCCGTGAATTTTTCTTACATCTTTTAACTTGGTTATACTGCTACTTGACGAAGTCCAACAAGACAGAAACACGTATCTAGTGGTTACCATATTTTTTTTGCGGAATACCCACGATTTATTTACCTTTCTTTATAAGAATTCATTTGCAAAATCATCTCTCTTTTTGATTGATTCTTCTGGGCCTGGATATTACGGTAGGTAGTAAAGGCTACCTCCGTAGAGACGCCAGATGTAATCCCTAAATTTTGGGCTTTCCTGGCCGAATTCACAAATGTGTGGCTGGCCCCTGTCGGTGAATCCACGTCTGTCTTTTTTTTCAAGTTTCTTATATCTTTTAACTTAGACTGTTACTTGACGAAGTCCCACAAGATAGAAACACGTGTCTAGTAGCCACCATACTTTTTTTTGCGGAATGCCCACGATTTATTTCTCTTTCTTTTTAAGAATCCATTTGCAAAATCATCTCTCTTTTTGACTGATTCTTCTAAGCTCGAGCGGTACATACAGATCCAGTAAATGCGCCTCTTCTTTTACTATGACTTTGTAATAATGGATTATTTTCCAGATAATAAACTAATCTTGCATCTTGATCTGAATTCGAAATATTGGGATGTCCTGAACCTGGAGTTCTTATATTTCCAAGCTCGTGGAATTTCTGTTTAGCTAATTCCGACGCATGTTATTGGCAATATTTCTTACAGCGATTTCCTCCATAACGTGTGTAGATATAGTAACGCTCTCTCTTCTAAATTTAGCGCAGGCATTTTTTAAAGTGAAAATAATTTATCAAAATTGAAGTCCAGGTGATATAATTATAATTTTTTTTACAGTTTTTCTGGGCCGCGATGGTACATACTCAAACCAAAGGGAGGGACGATATCGGAGTTTAAATTGTCGATTCTATTGCTGCACATAAATCACATAATATTTGCAGCGTGATAGGTCGATGTGGGTCACCGATAGAAACCTCATGAGTCCTGCGTATGAGCCGGATGTTTAGCCAGAAACAAAATATAGCGGTTGATCTTGAAAAACACGTCGTCATTTAGTCAAAACACCGTTTTGTTATTTGAAAAAAAGTTAAAATAAAATTTATTTAAATTCTGTGACAGAATATCGGAATGTCTACGGATTTTTAATAAACAAAAATATTTTGAACCAGAACTAAATAAAATATAACAAAACAATGTACTTTTACGCGGGACATTTTTTTGTCGTCGTTAAAAAATCGATGAGTTTTATAATTACTCCAATATCATTTTAATGAATAATAAAAAATATTAAATAACATTCTTCAAATAAAACATTTCTTATGTCAAGAAGGAAGTGTATGGCGAGAGATGGAGGGGGGGGTTGAAAAAAAGGGGTAATCTGGAAATATCGTCTTTCATATGGTTTTCGGGGTTTTTAGAGGCACGCGGTTTAATTCTGCCAATCTTTTCAACAATACTTTTTGTAAAATTACTTACTTTTCAGTGTTTGTTTTTAATTTTTTATAAAAATTTTCATTTGGATAATTTCTAACTGCTTTTTGTACGCAACTCATTTTAATAATAGATATGTCCTCTTTTTGAGAAAAAGTCAGTAACTCATGATTAAATAAATAGCATTTGTATTACCTTGTTTACATGTAGCACTGATTCAACACCCACTGAAAGAAACGAATGCTTAAAAGTTATACCGGCCAAGCACAACAATTTCGCGAAAGTCTATGAATTAAATTTTAGAGGTAATATATATTGATAGCGCGATAAGGAGCGTAGCAAAGGCTGTATTCGATGTCATCAGTCGGTGTGATATATGGGCCCATATTTCAGACAGAGACACTGGACTTTAGCAGAGATGATATCTGGCACTTCCGTAGCAAAGCACTCGGTCTTAGCTGGACGGCAAGTGGTTATTTACTGACCATAAAGTCTTACTTATAATTTATATAGATAATACACGTTATCTAGGCTGAGGCAGGGTATTTAGGACAGCGCTGTCCTTTTAAGAGCCGTATAAAAATTAAAGTTGAGTTATATAAATTTGTCAGAAATAGAAACCGGACACATTGTTGCTGTAATTTAAAGACGGGACAAAATAATTTGATGAGCTTTAGGGTTTTAAAAAATTATTATATTATTAACATACCTAATATATAGGTCATATGGAAGAAGTATTAGAGGAGTATATTCATACTCCAAACTTTATCACTTTGTCTTAAAAAAGTTATATATATATATATATATATATATATATATATATATATATATATATATATATATATATATATATAATCTTAATAAAACATATCTATTTGTATTGTATTTTATTACTTCCCTTATAAAAGGGAAGTATTGTAATCGTGGAAAAAATCACTCTCCGAGATTTTTGGAGATCTTCGCGTTTTCGGGTTCCTGGTCCCCGAAAAACATGTTCTCCCATTTCCGTCAGTCTATTGGTCCGTGTCTCTACGTGGTATAGCTCAAAAACTACTTATTCGATTGACTTCAAATTTTAGTCAAAAATTTAGGGACATAAAGGGATGAAACGGTTACATTTTGGTATAAATCTAGTATGGCCGAACAAAATGGCGGCGTCAAAATGAATCAAATCGATATTAAAAAAATACTTATCTAATGGACTTTAAAATTTGCACAAAAATAAACTGTGATATAGGAATAAAGTGGTAAATATTTTTGTGTAAATCTAGTATGGCGGAACAAAATGGCGGCCTAATGAAATATTAAAAATTCAGTACCAAAAACCTACTTATCCAGTTGACTTGAAATTTTGCACAAAAATCAAGTGTTACACGGGGATAGACTGGTCAATTTTTAGTGCAAATCCTGTATGGCAAAATAAAATGGCGGCCTAACAAAATGTTTAAATGATCGGTAAAATTCCATTCTGCAATAAACCGTTTTTTAGAGAGATAATAAATAATGGTGGACATAATTTATTTTTTGTAAAATATGTAAACAATGTTATGAGAAATAAATAATAATAATAAGTAAATTCAAAACTTAAAAAAATAAGTTATAGTTTATAGGCCTTGTATATCACCATACGTGTTACTAATTGACTATCGGCGGAACTAAATCGGATCAGACTTCACTTATCCTAAAAAAGGAAATATTCATAACGAGAAAAGTTCTGAGTAAAGGAAAATTACCGATATTTATAATATTGTGGTGGCAAAAAATTTCGAAAGATATACGTTTTCTAAGATTTTTTTTTTGTTGTTTGAACCAAATTAATTGTTATATAGGTTTTTGAGATATATAGTGGTCATTTAGTAGAACAATGATTTTTTAAATTGATTATTTGTTTCGGGATGTAGGGGGAAGTCGCGTATATTGGACCAGCTATGACATTTTCTTTTTTTTGTCGTTCTATTTCTTATCCAATTCGTTCCATATTTTGCAGACGGAATAAATCGTTGTTAACCTTCACATGTACATCTAATAGCAGTAACAATGACAAACGTTTTTACAAATACAGAAAGAAAAAGGAAGGACTGCAAATGGTCCAAAAAGGCAACCAGTTCCTTATTTAGGACCACTAAGGTTCCTAAATTGGACCGGTTGTTTGAAATATAAAATTTGCAGACACTTAGTAAAATATCTTTATTTTTTACATAAGCTAAAGCAATTTAACATTTACAACAGAAAAAGGTTGGACAGTTCAGCAGAAAATCAAGTTATCGAATAGAATATAAGAGTGGTGACGTTTTATTGATCCATGTTCTTCAGGTTTTAATTTCATTTTTATATCCGTTTCATCTATAATTGAAACATCTGATACCGCTGAATAGATAAAAGCATTTCTAATTTTGCTTGACTTTCTCATAAAAGTAACTTCAAATACACCCGCCGTATTTTTATTTTCTATTATTTTTCCTACGTAATAAACCTCATTATTTTTTTCGCCTTTCAATTTTACTAAAACAGTAGTGAACAGAACAGTACGAACAAAATCAGCAAAATCGACCTCACATATATCTTCATCTCCAGAAGATGATCCACGTGCAATAAAGTCTTCGTCAGAGCTTTCTTCACTGTCCGATTCCTTTTTCCTCTTTCTACTGCTTAAAGTATTTCCAACTTAACTAACTTTTCAAAATAATGGACTTGTTACTTTTGCCGTTAGTTTGGTATTAACTTTAATTTTCTTCTGTTCTAACTCTTCCTTATAAGGAGTGCTAGTTTTATTTAAGTAGCCGAATAGTAATAATTCGCCCTATTTGTTACTTCCTCATTTCTCTCTTTATTTAATACATTTTAAAAATATGTATGGTTCTTTTTAATAGAAACAAAACAGTTATGGCGACTACTAACACTCAACGCAGGTAAATTCTCTGGTAAATATGCTGATGATAATCATAAAAAAATTACGCGCCTTTAAAATTCCCTAATTTTCAATAGATTTTGATCAAATATGTTGGCCAATTAAGTCTCAAAAATTTAATTTTGGACTTTGGTTTAAATAGTAATTATCATTATATATTTTATTCTAAAGAGTGATTCTTTTTTAACGTGATGCTTAATTTGTATGCATTTTAAATCTTTATACTCACAAAAATAAACGTCGTAGCTAAATATTTATAGGGGAGATGAAAATAAAAAATGGCGTTCTATTGGACTTTTACTTATAAGTTAGCTGCACTTCTTTACTGAGAAAATTAATTAACATCAAGTGTCTACGACTGCCCCCATACGCTTTTATAGTTTTGGATTCTTTAAATACGCAACTGTCACTTATACCCAATTACTTTGAAGTCTACTAGTTATCTACAAAGTTCCCATTAATCCCATACTATATATTATTACCAAGCGGTTTCGATTTACGAATATTCCGCCGGTTCTTTAAGTCACTTGAGTCACTTTTATAATTCTGTCATACCACTTTAGGTTGTTTTGTTTAGGTATGACACAACTAGGTTGTGATATTTTTAATTTTCTATAGAATGTGGATGAATGACGAAACCTACTTTTTTTTCTAAAGGTTTAAATGGGCGCACACATTATCATTAGTTTTTATCAAAAATAACTAAATTAATCTACTTTAGCACATTCATATAAGAAAACTGGATCAGCTAAAAGATTAATTAATGAAAATATTCTTAATTTCAGTCTACAAGGAGTAGAAGAAAAGCCCCAGAAAAAAAATCGAAATTTAAATTTCTCGCCTTTACATTGACTACCTCTGTCAAGCGTCTGTTGTTAATGTAGGGTTATGTTAATGTTTTACTTTAATAATCTATTCGAACTATCTAGTGCAAACCTACTTTTTATTTAGATTTTTAACAAATAACAATATTTGTGTAAGCGATTAATGAGAGTTGTCTGCCAAGTGAATTGTAAAATTGTGAAGTAATGTAATATGTACTGAAGAAGGCCTACAAAATGCAGTTTCTTTTATTCTAATCTTTAAGAGCTTCTGCCTCAAATTTAGTTGATGAATGAAGTAAAACATACACTAAGACATGAAACAATATTGCTTTTTACAGGAAAATAAAACCAAAATATAATAATGTGCATATTTAATAACTTTTCTTAGAGTAAACTTAAATTTAAGACATAAGCAAAACGATTTTAGCAACAATATGGCCGAACCAACCAAAAATTGGTTACCTTATTGTCGCCACTGTCTTTATAAAGTGAGTGTAGACCGAATCTCGTACCAGCGCTTCCTATCTCCGGAACCTCAAGTACAAGAGGTAATAGTTTACTTGTAGTAAATAATTACTGTAATTTTTACTTTAAAGTTGCAACAGAAGAATAACGATTGGTAACAGACAGTTTAAAGTAACATTAGACGATAACCTTTTCTACTTTGCAACGACTTGTTTTACTTGATAGTAATACGTTATAGGAGTACATTTGAAAGTAATGGAGTAGTCTCTGCAAGGTTCAGGAAGGTACTGATACTTAAAAGTTGTAATTTATTAAACAGATTAGAAACAGTAACTTTAAATAATTACTATTATGTCACAGAAAAGAAATGACGACCTTGGAGTCAATTCCGTAAGTAGTTGCTTGGCAGTAGTTATTATATAATTACTTTACATGGAAAATTACTATAAAGTATTACTCGCAGTAACAAATACATAAATAATACTTAAAAACGTATAACCCAAAGTGTTTTATGATATAAAGTAAGATTATTAGTAATAAATATGTAAAAACTCTCAAAAAGTAGTAGTGGAAACAGTTATAGCTACTTTAGTACCAGCTGGGAACAACATCGTATTGTGAGACTGGTTTTTGCTACATACTGTCTTAAAAACGTCTCTTTGAGTGTAGTACACTCCAAGATGTCGAAAAAAGCAACATCCAATGGCTGCATACGGTGCGTCGTGTGGCTGGGAAGTTGAAGCATAATGATTCCATTATATCTGGCAAATAAAAGTGCATCTAGATTTTTACTATGGGTGACGTGTCGATCCTATAAAAGGCATACCGGTGCTTCCTTTGTGCAACCAACATTTTCCTTAAAGTTGCAAAAAGATATCCTGTATCCGAGATAACTGTCTTGCTTTGTATTGGAGCTCCCTTTGCTAATTCTGGTGCATAACACTTTTTTTTAAAAATGAACATCGGTGGAATATAAAGACCAGCTGCATTTAGACAGCATACCACAGTCGTCTTTACACCCCTTTATATCTGCCTCTTTTAGATATGTCTCTGTAAAGAAAAGTTTAAATTAGTTGCTGAAAATGTGCCAAATTAAAGGGTTTCCTAAATTGGACCGGTCCATTTTAGGCGGCTTACGTTAGTCCAATTTACGGAACTCCGTCATTTTGAAGATAGATAATATTTTGAGAAAAAAACTTTTTAAAGAAAAAGTGTATCCCACGAAAAAACATTGCTAGGTAAACATAAAGTAGTGTAAATATAAATTCATGCATGTTAAATAAAAGCTTGTAAAAATTGTATTAAATCATTATTAGGTTATTTTTGTTCCGAACAGTATTAGAATATTACCTTCATATAAGTATGTACGCGCTTTAAAAACGCAATTTTAATCAAGTAGCCCGTGGAAATGAAACAAAATCATCAAGAGCGGCATTGCCAACACGACATTTACTCTTTCCAAATAATTGTTTATCTTGTAAGTAAAAGCTTGTTTATTAGCTATGCCTCAGACAAACGAAGAAGCTTTTGATATGCTAGCTTCATATTTTGAATGTTTTAAAAATGAGACTAAGGCTTCAAGAGAATATGCTTTGCGTTATCCTGTTAGAACGCACTTTACAAGAAATATATTTAGGCGCTTAGTTAGGCGTTTAAGAGAAACTAGCAGCGGACAATCAATGTCACTAGATGATAAATATGTCAAAAGAAAACCAGCATTTTTTATCCAAAACATTATGGACTGAGGAAGCGACATTTAGTTTCCAGCAATGAAAGAGTTAATCTTCATAACATGCATTACTGGTATGACGTCAATCTACATTGGAAGTTGCGTGAAGTTGACCATCAGCATTGCTGGAGCGTCAATGTCTTGTGCGGAAAAACTATTGGACTCCTTAGTTTCGATAATAGCGCCAGTGGTGAACGCTATATGCAATTTCTTATGAACGATTTAACAGAACTGCTAGAACACGTAACCATCGATACTAGAATAAAATATGGTTGTCCCGCACACTTTAGTAATAATGTCTAGACCTACTTCGACCAGCAGTTTCTTCATCATTGGATTGGTAGGGGTAGTTTATTTTCTTGGCCGGTCAGGTCTCCAGATTTCACTTGTTTGGACTTTTATTTATGGGGAAGATTCAACAATTTGGTTTATAAAGACCCAACAACCCGGCAAAACATGATCGAAAAGATCAAAATTGCCATAAACAGCATATCAAGGACAGACATTGAAACTGCGTTTCATCTACTCTCGAAAGGCTAAATCGATGCATCCTTAATGATAGAAAACTTTTTGAAGATTAGGATTTTTAGTTTCCTTTGTTACATAGTATTGTTATTGTTCTTTACGTGTGTTTTCGCGTTACTCTTACCGTTACGTTGGCCTCTAAACAGGCTCCAAACCTCCGTTCTGGCAGAGGTTGGACCAGTCCTAAGCCTGGATAAAGTGTGAAGAGAGGAAAGCCAAAAGTAACAAATAATATTTCGTTATTGTCAAATAAATTCAATTTAATAAAGATGTAAATAATAATCTGCCTAATATTCAAAAGTAATATTGTTTTTTTTTTTCGTTAAGATTATCGGAAAGTCAGTATTCTTCATATTTGATTTTTTCTGTTTCAAAAACGTTTGTTTTTGTTTATTGAAAAGCTGTAGACTTTCCTATAATCTTAACGATAAACCAACATACTTTTTTCCTAGTCGGAAAAGGACAGTTTGAAAATTGGATGCATTTTTAAGGTCAACCGCCATATCTTGTATTTGGCTGATCTTTTAGCTCGTTTGCTAGACAAATGAGATTTCTCTCAAAGGCCCACATCGATCTGTCATACTGCAGATATTATGTGATTTTTGTGCTGTACCAGCATTGAGAATTTCAAGAGCGTCACTAAAAGGGGTGCAGGGGGTTGCAAGTTGGGAAATTACGAGATATATTAGTATTTTTGGGCCCCTCCACCTGTAAGAGCAAGGGTTTAGAAACCCCCTGGAGATTTTAATTTCACTCCGATATCCTAGTTATTACTCATTTCGGCCAAAAAATATCTATTAATTAACTTATTTGGCAATAGCTTAAAAACTAACAAAGATATCAATGTGCGGTGTTCGCCCTTCGGCCTTTTACGACTCTTTCTAACCAATTTGTGAAAAACCAAGGAGTGTCACTCGATTTGAATTCCAAAACAGCTTAAAATTCTCTTTTGAATATGTTTGAGCTCATTCAATTCGGATAAGAGGTTCAGAAGATATAGAGCTTTTAAATCTTTCGTAAGTCAAGAGCTCCCCCACCCTCATTAAGGGTGATATGACAATAAGTTTCGTGACAGGAAATTAAGTCAGCTTTCCAATGAGATTATAAAATTCATCCGTTCGCTACTGTCGTTCTGAAAAGAACAGTTTCGTCGCAGTCACCAACACTTCAGTCTCTATTCGGACGCGAGAAAGGAAGCTTCGAAAATGCCAAATGTGATTTTGGCGAAACGTCAGCAAAACTGTTCTTTTCAGAACGACAGTAGTGAACGGATGTACACCCGGAACGAAAACACATTGTATTTTTCCATCTGTGAAGGACTAAGAATCAACACTATACACCTCTACGGGGAGGAGATCTTCAAGACAATCAAGACGTATAAGAAACTGAGAGGTAAGAAAACTAATCTTTTATGTGATCTAACCTTTCAAATTAATTGTCGTGACAGCGATTTACTTCCTACTTTTACACGGTTGTCTTATCATACTAACACCATACTCAAAATGCTAGTAAGGCCTTATTAAATGAACAAATCTATCAAACTAGAAAACAACTAGCCGAGACAGAGAAAGAACTTTTAAAGTTACATCTTAAACTAAGTAACACCATTCACCCTTTATTGTGGAATCGCATAGAAACTTTGGCTTCTTGGCGAACAGAATTAAATAAGAATATTAAGACGGATAAACTTTCGAAAAAATATGACAATCTTCAAAGAAAGTCGAGTCAGCCACAAGTATCATCAGTAGACATCGAGAAATTAGTGAGTAATATATCATCCTACAGTCTCTCAGAAAGTGAAAAATTCGTACTGAGTAAGGGTTTTAATTTTGCGATATCTCCTAAGGAAATCCCTAAAGAAGAAATAATAGCTGGAGTGGAAGCTGTCATCAGCATCAGAACAAAACCTAAATGCCACTGAACAAAGGGCCCTAACAAACCTTCGAAAAAATAAAGACATCACAATCCTTCCAGCAGATAAAGGAAACGCAACTGTAGTTATGAATACCCAGGATTACATACAAAAAATGCAGTATATCCTACAAGACCATTGTTATATGCCTATATATGTCCAAGGGACCCGACAACGTATCTAGAAAAAACAACTAAATATAAAATAAAAAGTTCACCAATGAACCCCGAAATTCAACAAAAAATCATACCACGGGAAAAGTTGAGCAGATGTCCTAAACTCTATGGTTTACCACACAAACACAGGGGCGCCCATCAGACCCACTGTTAGTGCTTTTAGTACGCCGCTACAAAAATTGGAGAAATATCTTTCTGAAATTATGCAACCAGCTGTAGAAAAAGCTGATTCATTTGTAAAAAACTCGGAGCATTTCACTCGAATTATACGAGATATCGTCCTTGAAAAAAACGATATCATAGCAAGTCTAGATGTCAAATCGTTATATCCCAGTATTCCCATCTTGGAAAAAGAATATCATCGTTCTTGAAAAAGACGATATCATAGTGAGCCTAGATGTCAAATCGTTATATTCCTGTATTCCCATCGATGAAGCCTTGGACAAGATTGCTATGAACGAGGATTTCCAGGCACATATAATACATCTCTCGAAGTATTGCCTTAAAAATACTTATTTTTCATTCAACGGGCAAATGTATAAACAAATACTTCGAGAAAGAAGCTCTCGAGAAAGCAAGTTTAAAGCCCAAATTATGGATTCGTTATGTGAATGACATATTTATTATATGACTCACGTAAATTCAATCCACCCCAAAATACAATTTACTCTAGGGTTAGAGGAAAACAACAAACTACCATTTTTAGACGTTCTGGTCACAAAACTGCATAACGGACATTTCGAATACACCGTTTACAGAAAACCAACACATACAGACAGATATTTAAATGCAAAATCACATCATCACCTAGCACAAATTCAAGCTGTGGCAAATACCCTAATATCCAGATCCGTGAGATTAACTGAAACACAGATAAGACAGAACGAACTTAAGGTAATATCTAGTGCTTTAAAGAAAAATGGCTACACAAATCGCACCATAGAGAAAGCTATTAATGCACAGGTTTCCCGAACAACGAACAACAAAAATTATGAACCGGGAAAGCAACAAGTAGTCTTACCATATGTAAAAGGCACAAGAGACAGAATCGGAAGAATTCTTAGGAAACACAACATACAAACAATACACAAGTCACAAACAATTATAGGTAAACTATTTGGAAACCCAAAAGATAAAATCAAACTGGAAAAACCACGGAGTATACAGCATTCCGTACCAGGACTGTGAAAAGTTGTACGTTGGGCAGACTAACAGGCGAATATCAGCAAGAGTGGAAGAGCATAAACTCAGCATCAGAAACAAACAAACAACCTCAGCTTTATTCCTACATCATCAGGAAACCGGCCATAAAATAAATTTCGATGGGTGTAGGGAGATTGCCAATATAGAACATTATAAGACAAGAATAATCCGGGAAGCCATAGAAATTGAAAAACAAGATGATTTGAATAAAAAGGACGAATCATTAAAACTACCAACAGTATGGAAGACAATAATCGACAAATCTAAAATCGCAAAAACTCAAGCGCAATTAGTGCAACAACAACAGAACCATCCGGAAAACATAAATAACGACCAACGGCCGCGCAGATATAACCCTCGGCCTCGGGTGGGGGATAAAAGGAAGCGTCGCAGTCACCAACACTTCAGTCTCTATTCGGACGCGAGAAAGAAAGCTTCGAAAATGCCAAATGTGGTTTTGGCGAAACTTCAGCAAAACTGTTCTTTTCAGATCGACAGTAGTGAACGGACGTACACCCGGAATGAAAACACATTATATATATATATATATATATATATATATATATATATATATATATATATATATATATATATATATATGATTTTTACTCCTTCACGGATGGAAAAATACAATGTGTTTTCATTCTGGGTGTACATCCGTTCACTACTGTCGTTCTGAAAAGAACAGTTTTGCTGACGTTTCGCCAAAATCACATTTGGCATTTTCGCCAAAATCACATTTGACAGCATTTTTTATAATCTCATTGGAAAGCTTTCTTAATTTCGCGTCCGAAACTAGAGTCTAAGTGTTGGTGACTGCGACGCTTCCTTTTATACCCCCACTCGGGGCCGAAGGTTATATCTGCGCAGGCGTTGGTCCTTATTTATGTTTTCCGGATGGTGCTGTTGTTGTTGCGCTAATTGCGCTTGAGTTTTTGCGATTTTAGATTTGTCGATTATTGTCTTCCATACTGTTGGTAGTTTTAATGATTCGTCCCTTTTATTCAAATCACCTTGTTTTTCAATTTCTATGGCTTCTCGGATTATTCTGGTTTTATAATGTTCTATATTGGCAATCTCCCTACACCCATCGAAATTTATTTTATGGCCGGTTTCCTGATGATGTAGGAATAAAGCTGAGGTTGTTTGTCTATTTCTGATGCTGAGTTTATGCTCTTCCACTCTTGCTGATATTCGCCTGTTAGTTTGCCCTACGTACAACTTTTTACAGTACTGGAACGGAATATTGTACACTCCGTGGTTTTCCAATTTGATTTTATCTTTTGGGTTTCCGAGTAGTTTACCTATAGTTGTTTGTGGCTTGTCTATTGTTTGTATGTAGTGTTTCCTCAGAATTCTTCCGATTCTGTCTGTTGTGCCTTTTACATATGGTAAGACTACTCGTTGCCTTCCCGGTTCATATTTTTTGTTGTTCGTTGTTCGGGAAACCTGTGCATTAATTGCTTTCTCTATGGTGCGATTTGTGTAGCCATTTTTCTTTAAAGCACTAGATATTACCTTGAGTTCGTTTTGTCTCGTCTGTGTTTCAGTTAGTCGCACGGATCTAGATATTAGAGTATTTGCCACAGCTTGAATTTGTTCTGGGTGATGATGTGATTTTGCATTTAAATATCTGTCTGTATGTGTTGGTTTTCTATACACGGTGTATTCGAAATGTCCGTTATGCAGTTTTGTGACCAAAACATCTAAACATGGTAGTTTGTTGTTTTCCTCTAACTCTAGAGTAAATTGTATTCTGGGGTGGATTGAATTTACGTGAGTCAGAAATTTTTCGAGCTCTGTATGACCATGTTGCCATATAATAAATATGTCAACCACATAACGAATCCATAATTTGGGTTTTAAACTTGCTTTCTCAAGAGCTTCTTTCTCGAAGTATATCATAAATAAATTCGCGACTACTGGTGATAGCGAGGACCCCATTGGAGCACCATCCGTTTGTTTATACATTTGCCCGTTGAAAGAAAAATAAGTATTTTTGAGGCAATGCTCCGAGAGTTCTATTATATGTGCCTGGAAATCCTCGTTCATAGCAATCTTGTCCAATGCTTCGTCGATGGGAATACTGGGATATAACGATTTGACATCTAGGCTTGCTATGATATCGTTTTTTTCAAGGACGATATCTCGTATAATTCGTGTGAAATGCTCCGAGTTTTTAACGACTGAATCAGCTTTTTCTACAGTTGGTTGCATAATTTCAGAAAGGTATTTCTCCAGTTTTTGTAGCGGCGAATTAACAGCACTGACAATAGGTCTGATAGGGGCCCCTGGTTTGTGTATTTTTGGTAAACCATAGAGTTTAGAACATCTGCTCGACTTTTCCCTTGGTATTATTGGTGAACTTTTTATTTTATTTTTAGTTGTTTTTTTTTTCTAGATACGTTGTCGGGTCCCTTGGAACAGGCCTATAACAATTGTCTTGTAGGATATCCTGCATTTTTTGTACGTAATCTTGAGTATTCATAACCTTCCTTCCTTCCAGCAGATAAAGGAAACGCAACTGTGGTTATGAATACTCAAGATTACGTACAAAAAATGCAGGATATCCTACAAGACAATTGTTATAGGCCTGTTCCAAGGGACCCGACAACGTATCTAGAAAAAACAACTAAAAATAAAATAAAAAGTTCACCAATAAACCCCGAAATTCAACAAAAAATCATACCAAGGGAAAAGTCGAGCAGATGTCCTAAACTCTATGGTTTACCAAAAATACACAAACCAGGGGCGCCTATCAGACCTATTGTTAGTGCTGTTAATTCGCCGCTACAAAAACTGGAGAAATACCTTTCTGAAATTATGCAACCCATTGTAGAAAAAGCTGATTCATTCGTTAAAAACTCGGAGCATTTCACACGAATTATACGAGATATCGTCCTTGAAAAAAACGATATCATAGCAAGCCTAGATGTCAAATCGTTATATCCCAGTATTCCCATCGACGAAGCATTGGACAAGATTGCTATGAACGAGGATTTCCAGGCACATATAATAGAACTCTCGGAGCATTGCCTCAAAAATACTTATTTTTCTTTCAACGGGCAAATGTATAAACAAACGGATGGTGCTCCAATGGGGTCCTCGCTATCACCAGTAGTCGCGAATTTATTTATGATATACTTCGAGAAAGAAGCTCTTGAGAAAGCAAGTTTAAAACCCAAATTATGGATTCGTTATGTGGATGACATATTTATTATATGGCAACATGGTCATACAGAGCTCGAAAAATTTCTGACTCACGTAAATTCAATCCACCCCAGAATACAATTTACTCTAGAGTTAGAGGAAAACAACAAACTACCATTTTTAGATGTTTTGGTCACAAAACTGCATAACGGACATTTCGAATACACCGTGTATAGAAAACCAACACATACAGACAGATATTTAAATGCAAAATCACATTATCACCCAGAACAAATTCAAGCTGTGGCAAATACTCTAATATCTAGATCCGTGCGACTAACTGAAATACAGACGAGACAAAACGAACTCAAGGTAATATCTAGTGCTTTAAAGAAAAATGGCTACACAAATCGCACCATAGAGAAAGCAATTAATGCACAGGTTTCCCGAACAACGAACAACAAAAAATATGAACCGGGAAGGCAACGAGTAGTCTTACCATATGTAAAAGGCACAACAGACACACAACATACAAACAATACACAAGCCACAAACAACTATAGGTAAATTACTCGGAAACCCAAAAGATAAAATCAAATTGGAAAACCACGGAGTGTACAGTATTCCGTGCCAGGACTGTGAAAAGTTGTACGTAGAGCAAACTAACAGGCGAATATCAGCAAGAGTGGAAGAGCATAAACTCAGCATCAGAAATAGACAAACAACCTCAGCTTTATTCCTACATCATCAGGAAACCGGCCATAAAATAAATTTCGATGGGTGTAGGGAGATTGCCAATATAGAACATTATAAGACCAGAATAATCCGAGAAGCCATAGAAATTGAAAAACAAGGTGATTTGAATAAAAGGGACGAATCATTAAAACTACCAACAGTATGGAAGACAATAATCGACAAATCTAAAATCGCAAAAACTCAAGCGCAATTAGCGCAACAACAACAGCACCATCCGGAAAACATAAATAAGGACCAAAGCCTGCGCAGATATAACCTTCGGCCCCGAGTGGGGGTATAAAAGGAAGCGTCGCAGTCACCAACACTTCAGTCTCTATTCGGACGCGAGAAAGAAAGCTTCGAAAATGCCAAATGTGATTTTGGCGAAACGTCAGCAAAACTGTTCTTTTCAGAACGACAGTAGTGAACGGATGTACACCCGGAATGAAAACACACACATATATATATATATATATATATATATATATATATATATATATATATATATATATATATATATATATATATATATATATATATATATATATATATATATATATATATATATATATATATATATATATATATATATATATATATATATATATATATATATATATATATATATATATATATATATATATATATATATATATATATATATATATATATATATATATATATATTTATATATATTATTTATATATATATATATATATATATATATATATATATATATATATATATATATGTAACATTCATATCTTCTGGGAAGTGAATGAATGGTTGTTCGTCTTTTTATAATATTTTCAGGCCCCTCCATGCAATTTGTAGGCACCCCAACTTTTTTTTTTCAAATGGCAACCTAGGTCACAAAATTAATATTTGGGGGGTATCCTCAGCACTGACCCGATTCGGCTAATGTAACAAATGCTAAAAGTGATCTCCACCTTCTACTGCACGCTACTTTCAGCTGGTAAATTAGTAACATCCAGCCTTATTCTACCTTGTAGGTCCTCTTACGCTGTTTGGTCTATTTTAAAACTCTCTCCTCCAAATGCCCCCAGCTAAAGAGAATCAATGGTGTAAGGTCCGGAGACCTCGGTGGCCAGTCAATTAGACCCCGTCAACCTATTCATCGATTTGGAAAAATTTCGTCCAAGAACCTTCGAACATTTATATCAAAATGCGGTGGTGCTCCATCTTGTCGAAACCATATTCTTTTATATCTGGATCACCCTCACTAGAAAACATTACTGCTAATGCAGGTATTAAATCGAATGAGAGAAAATATCCTCTCAGCAGTAAGATTTTCTTTAAAGAAATATGGTCCTAAAATTCGATTATTTATTATGCCAGCCCACACCTTGACGTTTTGGGGATGTTGTGTATGTCCCTCACGTATACACTGTAGATTTTGATTAAACGAACATCGATAATTATATTCCATTTAAATAAAATGAGTTAATATAATATGTTATTTTCATCATATCTTTCTATCATTTCTTCCCAGAATTATAATCTCCTCTCATAGTCATCTTTAAAAAGTTCCTGTACAACACGCACTTTATACGGGTAGTACCTACTCTTTAATATTCGCTGTACAGAAGCTCTACTGACATTTAGCGCTAAGCTATTAGTTCAAGAATGTGGACTTTTTTGTACTGATAGGAGTATATCAAGTTTATTGTCTTCAGTTAAAACAAGCGGTTGGCCACTTTTAGGTATATCCCTAACTGTGTCATGCTCTTCAAATTTGTGAAAACTTGAGCGCGTGATGGTATTCTCGGGATACTTTTCAATAAAACCTTCATCCTGGTCCGTACTTTGATTCCACAACCCAACAATATTAAAATTGTAATACGCTGCCTTTCTGAGAGCACCCTAATTCAAAAATATCAAAGTTCGAAATTTTTAACTTCCGGTTACGATAGATATTGTTTCACGAACCATATGGAGCTCCATCTTGTTGGAAATATATTTCATTGCCTGCTTCTAGGTTAACACCGTCCAAAAAG
This sequence comes from Kuschelorhynchus macadamiae, assembly GCA_030620095.1. NCBI lineage: Eukaryota > Metazoa > Arthropoda > Insecta > Coleoptera > Curculionidae > Kuschelorhynchus > Kuschelorhynchus macadamiae. Next base: position 2,560,303 of record JAUTXW010000975.1, on the reverse strand, counting down.
TCTTTCAGTATTTCTATCAACATATCTTCTGCCTGTACCCTTATAAAATATTGGCCCAATTGTTTTGCTGCCTATTAGACCACACCAAACATTAATACTGAATTGTATTTGCGGATTTCGGGAATGTGAATAAATTTTCTCTTGACCAATAGTGCATATTTTTCGATTGAACATACCCCTTTTTGAAAAGTTTCATCACCCCACAGAATGTGCTTTAAAATGTTGTGATTTTGTCTGAAAGCATTTACTAACAAATGACAAAAAATAAGTCGTCTTTCGGCATTTATGTATTTTAAAATTCTCCAAATTGTAAACAAACTGAAACCCTTTTCCTTACTAAATCTCTAGAAGAGTTTTCATTGAATACTTCAAAGTATGCCAACACGTCTACTTTTGTTTGTTCAATTATTAAAAATTGTTCTTTACCCTGACCTTTCGAAAAACCCCTTTATTCGTCCAAACTTCTGTCTCGCAGATCACGTCCTAGAAACCTTTGTTTATACTTGTAAAAATATCGACCCATAGTTTTGGTACACTCAGTATTTTTCAGATTTTTCTTATAATTTAGAAGTAATAAATGGGTTTTTCCAAAGAAGGTCAGGAGTAAAAAACAGTTTATAATAAATGAACAACAAGAAGTAAACGTGTTGGCACACTCTATTCAAAGAAAACTCTACTAGAGATTTAGTAAGAGAAAGTTTGGAATTTGGAAAATTTGAAAAAAGATACATTTGTACCCATATATATCGACGGTGATGCCGAAAGGCGACTTATTTTTTGTCATTGGTTAGTAAATGCTTTCAGACGAAATCACAACATTTTCAAGCAATTCTTTGGAGTGATGAAGATAACTTTTCAAACAGGGGTATGTTTAATAGTAAAATTATGCACAATTGGTCCAGAGAACATGTATTCACAGCTCATCCCCGAAATCCGGAAATACAATTCGTTATCAACACAGTTTAAGAAAGAAAATATAGACTCTAGTATTGTTTGATGTAATCTAATAGGCAGCAAAATAATTGGGCCAATATTTTATGAGGATACTTTGACAGGCAGAAGATACGTTGATATGTTATTAGAAATACTGGACGACTTTATGGATGATGTTAACCTAGAAGCACACTACCTATCGATCGCAGAGCAGTTTTGAAGGCAACAAAAGCTATGTTAAAAAATGCTGGAAATGTTTTAAAGAAAGTGGAGATATATGTGCTCACTTCTTATAAATTTTAATTGTTCTTATTTCGAACTCAAATAAAAAACTAAGTAAAAACGTAAAATAAAATTTTATTTTAAAAATACATAGCCTTCTTTATCTAAAAGCGAAATATATGAATAACTAGGTTATCTTAAACTTTAGGCCAATAATGCATATAAACTTTTTTGTTCATCAGAAGATTTGCAATCGAAAAATATACAGGATGTCCCATTCAAAAAAATGCTATTTTTAAAATTTAATCAGAAACGCGGTGTTCGATTGTTTTTCTTTTTTTACTATTTTAATCACAATAAAAAAGACCACTATATATATATATATATATATATATATATATAATTTATAATAAATTATAAATTAAAAAGTTATTTTATTATACAAACATCAGAAATATTAATAATTACATAACTGTTAATATCGTGAATATTTGTTATTAGACCATTGTTTTTCCCAGTGTTCATTGCTGCCACTCTAATGAATATTTATAAACTAACAGTAATCACCTCCTATTTGTTATTAACACTGTAATTACTGTGCATGTCCCTCCTACCGACAATAATGACCGTTTTTGATTGGCTTTTGTCTAAAACTGAAAGCGCTTCTCATCAATTTTATTCGAAAAGAAAATAAAATAAATTCTTTTGTCAAACATTCTACCTTTGCCTGACAATGATTAAATGGTGTCTGGTCGTTTTTGATGCGACTATACACAGTGCGTTCGCAAATTGATATGCATAATATTATTGGAATTAGCTGGTTCTAATTTTTATTAAATGGTATAACTGGATAGACAAATTTATTTATGCAAATTTTTGAACAAAATTCAAGTTTCGATATTTTGAATAAGAATTGACATACCGAGTTGGGGTTTTTCTACCACTAGAGTTTATGGCATAGGATAATCGTCGTGTTCTGCAAAAAATGTCTTGATATACAGAGTGTCTTCAACAGATTTGTCTGAACATGTGGTTTTTCTCAGCTTCTGCATGCATTACACAATTATTGTTTCTTACTTCAGTATAATCAAGAAGAATATATCTAAATGTTTTCACACGATTATTTTACATAGATGCTTGTCAAAAGGGTACTAAAAAAATCCTATTTTGCAATTTTTTTTTCTAGATTCATTTTGAGAGCTTAAAAATGAACATAGAGGCATTAATCCTGATCATATTAAGGTAAGAATCAATTGTTGAATGCATACAGAAGCTGAGAAAAACAACAGGTGAGAAAAATTAGCAATTTGTTGAAATCACCCTGTGTATCAAGAACAGATCAATTCATTTTGTCACAGCTACCGTGTAAGAAAGTTCTGAAAAAAATGACAAAGTTTTACGTAACACTCTATGTAACTTGTTGTAGAACACTACGTTTGCGACTTCTATGCCATAAAATTTATACCTAGTGCTAGACAATGCCGAAACTCAATATCTTATTTCTTATTGAAACTTGAATTATGCCAAAAAAAATTGCAGGTGTAAGGTTGTCTGTTCAGCGGTTTACATTTCTGTAATACAAAAAACTCAATTTTTATTCGAATTGCCCGTTTCACAAATTAGGCTACGTTAAAATATTTGAAAATATCAAACATTTAAAACGCAGTGCAGGTTTTTTTAACACTTTATTATGGGAAACTTTTTTTCGTAAACATGCAGTCGATAAAATCAAATGCCACAAATAACGTCAAAAAGATATTTCTGAAAATGGGATGGATGCTGATTGTATTATCTATTGTTCAAGATAATTTGACACCGAAGAACCAAACTTTTAACAATTAAAATTTAATTTATTACATTCTTAGTTAGTTTGATGTTAAAGTTTGTTAGTTAATTTAAGTTTGAGATGAACTTCTAGAGGCTATTTGGCGATATTTTGCTCGAATAATCGCTTGTTCTGCAAGTTGCAAATAAGTTCATTTCTTTAACAATTAATTTTATGTCATTTATACTGCGTTAGCTGGTATTAAATTTTAATTCGTTTTGTTCTAAATCCTGTAGTTGAGAGAATACTAAAACTTATATTCAAAGTTTAATCATATAGATCTGAATACGTTAAAGAAAAATTTTATAAAACGAACTTTATTTCACATAATCAGGGGCTGTCATGCAGGGACCTTTGGCCCGACGATACGTCATTTTATAAGCCACAATTCCATATTTCATGGAAGCGATAGTAAGTTATTGATGAAAAAGTATATCTGTAAGTATCACGAACTCTACTCGACCGTTTTCCTTATATTTTCCGATCCTTGTTTCGCACCCTCTTTGTCGCGAATCCTCTAGAGGATTTTTGCTTTGTCCACACGCAAGAAACTTTGAAAAGGAATACAAAATTTGACGAATCACCTTCTCAGTGAGTAATCTCAAGTTTTATATTCATCCATCATATATATATATATATATATATATATATATATATATATATATATATATATATATATATATATATATATATATATATATATATATATATATATATATATATATATATATATATATATATATATATATATATATATATATATATATATATATATATATATATATATATATATATATATATATATATATATATATATATATATATATATATATATATATATATATATATATATATATATATATATATATATATATATATATATATATATATATATATATATATATATATATATATATATATATATATATATATATATATATATATATGTATATATATATATATATATATATATATATATATATATATATATATATATATATATATATATATATATATATATATATATATATATATATATATATATATATATATATATATATATATATATATATATATATATATATATATATATATATATATATATATATATATATATATATATATATATATATATATATATATATATATATATATATATATATATATATATATATATATATATATATATATATATATATATATATATATATATATATATATATATATATATATATATATATATATATATATATATATATATATATATATATATATATATATATATATATATATATATGTATATATATATTATATATATATATATATATATATATAGTAAATAAAGTAATCAATTTGGTGCAAATAGCGAAAAAGTCTTCTGAATCTAGATTGAAAATTTAGACTCTTAAACTCTCTACAATTAATTGTATGTTGTTGTTATATTGAAAACGGCGTCAACTTTATTTTAGCTCTTAATAATTACATTTTACTAAATCAAAGAGCTACTTTTTATCAAATTTTGATATCCCTGCTAACTTGCGTCAAATCGATGTTTGAAATTTAAGTGAAATACTCTGTATTTCTCACTGACCAGAAGATTGATTAAGTTGATGCATATAGCAAAAATGTCTTCCAAATACACGTATTTTTGAAAACTGAGATTTTTAATGTTCTTGCAATTGTTTTTTCTTGGCTTCACGAGGTCTATGGTGGTGACGGCGTACCAAATTTACGCTTTTTAAGGGATGTTAAAGGCGTTTGGAGTTTTAAGTGAAACATCCTGTATAATAAAAGACGATTGTTAAAATTCTTATTCAAAACATAAACATTAAGAATGCAGATTGATCTGTTTATTTCAAACACTCTGTATTGGAAATGTAACTACGACCTCTTTTAATACATCTCTATTAACCTGCAAGATAAATAAATTATCTCTTCCCTTCTTAGGTAAATCTAGAGTTATTAAAAATAATAAATGTTTCGAAAATGTCCTTCTGTGTAATATTACCAAAAATAGCACACTACTTACCTCACATAGGTACCTAATAAAGCTAAAAAGATTGTTTAAATTCTAATTTACCTATAAATGAATGCCCACAACTCGAAAAATAGCCCATCACCCTCCCAAAATTTTACATTCTATGTGAAATTCAAAAAATTTCACCGAAAGCATTTTCCAATGTATTTTCTGTGTTGATCTATAACGATACAGAATCTAATTTCGAATAGTAGTAATGAGTTATGAGAATGAGAAAGTATCATTGTTACATCTTCACAATTTTAAATTGCGATACAGCTGTGTGAGTAGCCGTAAATGGCCGATTCATAATTAAAGCTCAGGTTTTAATAAAATCTGAAATTGTGAATTCGTGACGACTGCTAAATAATATATTATTCTAATTGACATAAAATTATGAAAATCTGAGATGAAAACCAGCTCGTCCTATATAATTTAACAAAATCTAATCGCACGGCAAAACAAAATCCCACATCGTTTATGCGAATGCGCATATTATTAAAGTGACTAAAAATTATGTATCATTGAGTTATAATCGAGGGTGATCGGCTGTACAAAACGTTTGTAACTGACGCAATTAAATATAAGTCTTTTTGTTTAATCCGTAATTGTATGGGAACCATGCGAAGTTTTGTCGGTGCGGTGCGAGTCGACATAGTTATTTAGAAACTAATAATAGATTATTTACAGGGTCTTAAATATAATTAATGTTCGAACGGTGCATGCGTAAAATTTGCAAATTGTTTGCAATTTTACACGACATCCCATTTGCATTTTGTTGAATGAATATCTAAAATTTTGTAGTTTTCGACAAAATTGACTGCTTCTACAAAATTTGCAATGGAAATTATGGCCAAAAAATCGGACAGCTTTCAGAAACCAATCGCCTGGAAGTTTATTTTTATACTTTTTTAGAAAATAATCATCAGTTTTCTGATACGTTTTATGTACCCAGACATGCTAAGGTCACATTGCTTAGACAGAGATTGTTTTAAAATAAAATACAATGCATACATATCATTTTTAGACATAAAATGTTCTAATTTTGAAATGGCAATTTATCTAGTCTAGTTTTAATTTTAGGTAGGGAAGTTAATTATCAAACGAATTACAAAATTTAAGTTCTGTCTGAAAACCACAAGGCTCTAAACATGATATACTTAAGTAAACTGTATTTACATTTTACATACAGTGGTAACACCTGGTCTTGTTTTTTCAACCTTTTCTCTAGTAGTATTTTATAGCCCTAAGTGTGATCTTAGTGTTGTATTACTTAACTCTTAGCCTAAGTGGATTTATATTAGATATCTCAACCCCAATTATGCAGGGCGTTATATAATATGGTGTAAACTTTCTAAAATATTATTTCGACCCCAATTTTGATAGTCATTTTTTCCTCATCGGGCTATTTTCGCCATTTTTTAGTTATATCTCTGATTATGGAAAATATATTTTTTTAATAAATATATGCAGGTCCAAGTGTTAAAATTCACCAAAAAGTAAAGAACTCTTAAAGTAAAGCTAATGCGTCAAAATACCGACAGACATACCGACCGATGGAAAAGGGAAAAACTTGATTATTTGAAATCTAGAGACCGTAAAACACAAAGATGTACAGTAGAAAAGAAATTATGTTTTTATAAATTTTCAGTGTCATGATTTTGTGTCAAACCTTCGTCAGTCAGTTCGCCCATTATAAAATAATACCCTTTTAGGGAAGTAAAAATGCCTTCCCATCCATACCATATCACGGATCTTTTCAAAAGGGGGTATTTCTTAATACTATAAGACACTCTCCCCATAGAATTTGACCGACTACAGATATAAATTTCAAACACGACAAGGCAGAAACGACTTTCACCTACAAACATGATTAGTGTTCAATGGAACACTATCATGTTTGATACAAAGCACCAGTTTACCCATTATTGAAATCAAACGTTGTACAGGAACCCTGCCGTCTTGTGGGTGGTGGTAATTTTGTTTTATTGTCCTAAAATAACCAACTTTAGTAGTATTCCTTAAGCGCTTCTAATAGGACTATAAACGCGTTAACAGCATCTGTAAGTAGAAAAAAGAAATTAATTGGTGCTTATTTTTTAGTTACATCATTTAACGTTTATGTACTGTCACTAGTCACTACCGAAAACCTTTTTCCAAGGAACCATGTTCAATAAGCATCAAGAATGATAAACATTAAGAACAAACTTATTTTTCTGTTTCTATACATCATTTTTTAAAAATATTGCAAAAACATATTTGTTTGGCTGACTCTGATCTGGTTTTATGTCATAAGCGCTTCATTTTTATGGTAGTTTTTTTCTAGTTTGAATAAGCACTAAAAATAAAGTAATTTTCAAGTTTATTGTGATTGTCAACTTTTATAATTTGTTTTCCTCTTGTTTTCACATGTTTGTTTAAAAACAGTAAAACAATATCTAAGCTTTAAGGCAACTTCGTTCGGTCTTATGAAGTGACCTAGACAAGATGTAATAAGTAATTTAGTTTTAAATAAAACGATGACGTTTAATCTATAATGATCAGCAAGAGAATAATTCCCCAAAAACAACATACTACTATTTTATTACTGTTGAATCATTTTTACGTCAAGAATACGCATTTTGCTCACAGGAGAAATCTAAAAGAATGCTGTACAAAGGCCTGTACACTGGTTTGGTAATTCCTGTTTTTCTCCTCTACTACTTCGACATTTGCCTGTAAACAAATTGGTACATTCGCCTTTACCCATAACTTCCCTCGTACAGAATTTCACTACGTAGATAAAACCGTCAACATACTATTGTTTGATATTAACTTAATATAAATCTTATAAAATGTAACTTATTTTAATTTTTAATTTATTATTGTTTTTATTGTTACAACTTATTTTTCATAACTGTATGTAGTCTATAAGAAATAAATTATGTCCTTTATTATTTTTCTCTATAAGAAGAAGGTCTTATTCCAGAAAATGGAATTTTACCGAGTATTTAAACGTTTTTAAGGCTGCCATTTTGTTTCTCTATATAGGATTCGCACTAAAATTTTACCAGTCTATCCTTGTTTCACATTTGATTTTTGTGCATAATTGGATAAGTTAGCTTTTTGGTACTCAATTTTTAAATATTTAATTAGGTCGCCATTTTGTTTCGTCACATTGGGTTTTCACCAAAATGGTACCATTTCATCCCCTTTGACCTATGATTTTTAACCAAAATTTGAAGTCAGTCCGATAACTAGTTTTTGAGCTATGCCGCGTACAGGCAGAACGACAGACAGGTTGACAGACTGACGGAAATGGAAGAACGTGTTTTTCGGAGTCCAGGGATTTTGTCACGATTACAATAGTTTCCTTTTAGGCCTGGCTTAATTAGCCTGTTGTGTCGTAAGTTGCCTCTGACCCGCCAAAAATATAAACAAAAATCGTCGCTAACCAATTTTAGCAGATACAAACCGTAAGCTATACCAACTTCAAAGCGAATTCATTTTTTTTCTAAAAAATACAATAATTCCAACACAGTTTATTGTATTAATGCAACAACATACAATAATCATTATTTGGATAATATAATAAGGTAAACATAGCACTAAGGCGCATTAAGGATATGGATGTTACTAGGTATCAAACAAATGCTAACAATAAACAACATGACGTTCCTTTTTTGATTTTGACGTTCGTATTAGTTTTAAAATCTCTTTAAAGTGTTTTGAAAATGGATAACTGCTACATTTGTAATGTTTTTCAAATAAATGGAAGAGTAACCAGAAATTTATCTCATCCCCATAACCCGATTGCTGTAAATAAAAAACGCATTAATTTACCAGAATGATGATGCTCGAGTGTTTTTAAATTGCTATAACAAACTACTCAGAGCAATAGAGTTGGAGGACAACCTTTTTGCAGTAGAATTTAATATTTTAGTGCGCAGAAGAAATGGTGGTCTTTACTGCGAGCCCGGGACGACGCAACGTTTGAATTTCTGTGCAAGAGTTTATTTTTTTCTTAAAACGGAGATTTATACACCTGCTGACACTAGATGTTGTCCTCACCATGTTGCTGAAAACACTACTGATAAAGTACTTTTACATTAATGATTTATATTTATTAAAATGATAACTGAAGAAGAAATGACGAAATGGTTCAAGAGTTTAAGAGAAACAACAGAAACACTAGTAAAAATCTCTATAATGAAAATAACCTCAGTGCACAATTTAGATTAATGTTTCAAAGTTGTCGTACGGTAATGTTGGAAATATATAACAAAAAAGTATCTTATTGCATTCTCTCCGAGATTTTTTCAGATTCTTACATTTCAGGGTCCCTAGATGACGAAAAACATGTTTTCTCAATCCCGTCGGTCTGTCTGTTTGACTGTTTGTCTAACTGTGTGTCTGTCTGACTGTCTGTCTGTCTGTTCGCTGCGTAGCTAAAAAACTACTTATCCGCTTGACTTGATCCAATCCCGAAACAAAATGGCGGCCTAGTGAAGTGTTAAAAAAATTATTATTAAAAAACTACTCATCCAATTTATCTCAAATTTGCAAAAACATCAAGTATTATGTTAAAATCAAGTGGTAAAATTTTGGTACGAATCCAAGATGGCCGAACAAAATGGTGGCCAAATATAATGTTTGTAATAGTAAAAAAATGACCCTCTCAGGTTTTAGTTTTAAATATAAAATATGTTTTATCAATTCCGTCGGTCCGTCTGTTTGTCTGTCTGTCTGGCAGTTCGCAGCATAGCTTAGAGACTACTTACCAGATTTACTTCAAATTATGGTCAAAAATTAAGGGTCGTATGGGGATGACCTGGTAACATTTTGGTAAAAATCCATTACTGCGAAACAAAATGGCGGCCTAGTGAAGTCTTAAAAAAAAAATATTATTAAAAAACTGCTCATCAAATTTATGTCAAATTTTGCATAAACATCAAGTATTATGTTGGAATGAACTGGTTTAAATTATGGTACGAATCCAAGATGGCGGAACAAAATGCAGGTATAATAAAATATTTAAAAATTCAGCCTGAAAAACTACTTAATGGACTGATTTCAAATTGTGTGCCATAACTAATTGTGGTATATGGCTCAACTAGTAAAACTGTGTTACTAATTCAAGAAGGCGGAACAAAACTGCGACCAAATGAAATTTTTGCAATCGTGAAGAAAATCACCCTCTCAGATATTAAGTTTCTAAATGGTTTTTTTTTTAAATTGTCGACATTTCGCTAGTCCACATATATATATATATATATATATATATATATATATATATATATATATATATATATATATATATATATATATATATATATATATATATATATATATATATATATATATATATATATATATATATATATATATATATATATATATATATATATATATATATATATATATATATATATATATATATATATATATATATATATATATATATATATATATATATATATATATATATATATATATATATATATATATATATATATATATATATATATATATATATATATATATATATATATATATATATATATATATATATCAGGGGCGTGCGGTGAAATTTTAAGAAAGGGAAGCAATTTTTAGAAACTTACCTATTTGTAATGTAATTCGATTCTTCGATCATTTTATGCAAATTCGGCAATGACGCCATCATAAAAACGTCGATACTCCGACATATTTTGGAGAAGTTTATTTTCAATGGACAACAGCGATGTATGCGAAAGTCCCTCCTGCCCCGTTGAATTTCTCACGAAATTTTTTATACGTTAAAGTGTTGAAAAATTGCGTTCTACTGATGAACTTGTGGCAGGTATTGTCAATACTAAGTCACACACTTTCGACACTTCGGTGTAGGCATCTTCCAGCTCCTTGTCTTTTAAAAATTGCATTAGTTCCTTAGCGTTATTTTTTGTTCTAATGTCATCAGTTTCGTAAATCACTTTTAGTTCAGATCGCAGTAACACTCGGTCGAAGAACTGGCCATAATGAAGAAGAAGAGATTTAAACGCATCTTCTGGAAAAGTTTTTCCTTTAAATGCATCAAAATTGCAGAGCTCGAGGAATTTAAAATCATTTAAACCGTTAAATCTATAGTTTATTTGTAGCTGAATTTGATCGATTATTTCATAAAAGAGACGTCTGTATGATGTTTGAACATCTCCTACCTTGTCTGTTCGAAGACGCGTGGCTTGTGGCTCTATATTTAACGTCATCGTTTTCTCCCAAAATAGGTCAAAGTCATCTCTTTTTTGGCTTAACATGGACTTAAAATCATCCACTTTTTTTAGGCAAAAAGCAATATCATTTGTTTTAGTTTGTAATATATTAAAAACATTGTCCGAGAATGGAAATATTTCTGAAAATATGTTCAACAAATAATTAAAATTAAAATCTCGTTTCAAACAGTCCCAAAAACCCCCTCGAATTATTTATTGCTTCTGAGTCCCACGTTTCATTATTTTCTATTATATTCTCAAATAGTTCAATCAGTGATTCACGATTTTCAGATACTGTTAACACAAGTCTTCCATTATAGTTCCACCTAGTAGGAGCTACTTTGGACAATCGTTTGTGGACAATGGAGTCCAAAGTGTACGTTTTGTTGACTTGGCAAAAAAGCCATGCCACTTAAAGTAACGAAAAATACTTTACACTCTTTAATGTGATTGATGGACTGGGATAAAACACAATTTAATTTATGAGCAAAACAATGGACAAACACAGCACTTGGGAAAGTTTCTCGAACTTTAGCTTGCAGACTCCCTAATTGCCCTGCCATCACTGCAGCTCCATCATAGCTTTGAGCAACTAATTTTTTCTCTCCATTAATTTCTTTAGTAACGTTATAAACTACGGTATATGCTGTACGATTTTCGGACACATTCCTAAAACCTAAAAATCGCTCTTGAATACTTCCGTCTATTTTAATGTAGCGTATTACTATAGATAATTGGCTAAAATTAGTGATATCAGTTGTTTCGTCCAGAACAATAGCAATGAACCGCTCCTCGCCAATCTCCTACTTAATTCTTTTTAGAATAATGGTTGCAACAGCGGAAATTAAATCATTCTGGATTCGATTCGACGTTCCAAGAAAAACGCTAGACTGCTCTAAATGATTTTTTAAGCAATCATCATATTCAGCCATTAAACTAAGTAAATCTTGAAAATATCCTCTATTTGAAGAAACCCTTGTTTTGTCATGACCTCTAAATCCCAATTCGTGCTGTCCGAGAAAGCAAACAACATCGGTAAGTCTTATATCTTATTTATAAATATTTGCCTGTTTTTATCGACTAGTTCATTTTTTTGGCGGTGACTAATTTTCAACTGTTTATTAAGGGCGTGTTCAATTCTGGTTTAGCCGGAGACTTTTTCTTTTATGACCGCCTGCAAATGCGCTTTGGACATAATGTGTCTTTTTACAGCTTTATGGAAATTGTTTAAATCGGAAAAACCAGTTTTATTCCAGAGACCTTTTTCATTTTCAAAAAGAAACATGGCAACAAAATAATTTACTTATATTTTCACACCCTGTTAGCCATTTAAATTGTTCGTATTGTTTTTCCGGATAAAAATGTCTAATACAGTTTTTCATTTTTGTGGTTAAATTTTTCATAAGCGGTTTTGCCCTTCCTTTGGAAATTATTTGAAGCTTATCAGCGAAGTTTAATGTTGAAAATCCCTTTATTATTAAGACACACACACACAAACATTCACACACACTCTTCTTACGAAATTCTCCAACATTTTCAACGTTATTACCGACAGCCGAAGTTGACGGTATTTGCATATCCACGTCCGTATTATTGTCTTCCATATCGCACTATGCGACGCGACGTACGTTTCATACAACACACGGTTAGCCGTTCAAACAAAGAACCTACTCCAACGATAGCTTCCGCCCCAGTGCCGTGTGAACCTCGGTACGTGGTAGTGTGTTGCAGCGAGCGAGTAACCTAAAAATCAGCATTCGGTGAGATAAAATACTAACTGTCCTTCCACTGTTTAACCTTAATCACACCTTCACTGATAGTCTTATTTTTTATTGTTTTTATTTTAAATGGACGACGAAGGAGGAGGCGGGGCCCCTCCAAAACCTAAAAAGAAAAATAAAAAACAAATCAACGATTTTAATTTCTCACAAGATCAAATTTTAAACGTGATAGGCATTCAAGGTCAAACCGATACCAACATTACTGACCCAAAAAAACCGGGTGAACACAGGGAAAAAAATTCTGAAAACAACAAAAAAACAAAAACTAGATTCCAAAGGCTATATAACGAAAATGATACTGCGCCATATATAGTTAATGTTGAGTCTAATAATATTCCAGAAAATATAGGTAAATTCTCGCAAATTAAAATCGCAAAAGAAATCTATGAACTAAAATTAAACCATATTAATAAAACCCTCATTAAAGGCACCAATAGAATTGCTGTCGAATTTTCTAATTTTAATACGGCAAATGAATTTGTCAATAATCAAACATTAATTTAAAAAGGTTTTATAGCTTCCATTCCCTATAACTATACATCCTGCAAAGGTGTGGTTAGGAACATTGATCCTGATTTTAATTGTGATTCCCTGATGGGGGCTATATCATCCCCTTATTATATAAAAGAGATTGTAACGTTAAATAGGAGAGCTATTAACCAAAACTATAATACTACTGAGGTCGATTCACACATATATATATATATATATATATATATATATATATATATATATATATATATATATATATATATATATATACTACTGGTTCAATCTTAATCACCTTCGACGGTGTTAATCTTCTTCGACACATTGAGATATATGGTCTGACGATCCCTGTCACTTCCTATATCCCTCCGGTAACCCAGTGTTATTCATGTCTTTTTTTTGGACACACTAGAAATGTCAATCTAAAAAAAAAGATGTTTCCAATGTGGTGAAACGTCTTACGAAAATATCACAGACGAATATGGAACAAATAAAATTCTTTGCAATAATAAATGCATTCACTGTAAAAGTGATCAACACATATCCATCTATAAAAACTGCCCCGAATTTAACCGTCAGAAAAATATTAAAAAATTAATGGTTTTTGAAAACATTTCTTACTATGAAGCAAACAGGCTATGTCCAAAAAAAGACTCCTCCCCTGTCAATTTCACCCCTCACCGTGAAGATTTTCCAGCCCTTAGAAGTAAAACAAGGGAATTTTGAACATTGAAAACTCAATTCCCATTTTACAAAGAAGAAACATAACCCAGGACTCAAATAAACATAAGAGATCCTATCAGCAAGCGTTGACAAACCCCCCGAAAAAAAGAAACACTCAGCAAAATGTTAGTTACGACAGAAATACGCACAATTCAGCACTATAAACCCCAATTCTAGACCGGGAAAAAATAGAGATTTTCCTGCTACTCAAACTCCCCCTATGACCTCACAGAAATCAGATACAACTACATCTTTTAAAACAAAATATGATAGTACAAATCAGACTAATAATGAAGATATCTCTCAGTTCCAAACTGAAGAATTTCTCGAAAAACTTTTTAATGATAACTGTCCTAAATTTTTTATTAGAAATGCACTCAGACTGCTTATGGAGAGGGCTGAGGAGCACATGGAATATGATGAAAGTAACTCAGATTTTTAAAATAACAAAAAAAAAACACAATTATGAACATTTTTCTGAACAGACTAACCATCCTACAATGGAATGCACGTAGCATAGTTGCCAATAGGTCAGATTTAATGTCACTTATTTGGGATCATAATCCAGATATAATCCTCATAAATGAAACATGGCTCAAGCCAGAACATAATTTTTATATAAACAGCTACCTCATAATCAGGCAGGACCGACCTGATAGTTTCGGAGGAGTTGCAATATGTATAAAAAATAGCATAATTTTTTCCATAAATAGATCATATCCTTTTATAAATAATCAACATTTTCAATATTTATCTATAAAAATTCAAAATCCCAATATTATTACAGGCTATGCCCCGCATCAAAATAATAATCTAAGATATCAGTTGCAACAAATAATTGAAAGCTCAGAAAACATCATATTTATGGGCGACCTAAATGCCATTTGGGGAAGTCCAAACAGCAACATAAATGGTAAACAACTATTTGATTGTATTAATTAAGATGATTTAATAATTTTAAATGACGGTTCTACTACAAGAGTGCAATACACTAACTCCAACCCAAGTCCAATAGATCTTACCTTTACTAATATGAGCCTCGCCCCCCGCTCCGAATGGGAGGTACTCCCTGACTGTGGTTATAGTGACCATTTCCCTACTTTAACTAAAATTAATCAAAAAAACAAACTTAACATCAATGATTTTATTTATCATTATCTACCAAGAAGAATATTCACAAAGGCAAATTGGGAAGCATACCATTACTATTTACAAAACATAAACAAATTACATAATAGTAGGTAACCCTTGGTGGGATAAAGAATGTCCCCTAAAATTAAAAGAAAGAAAACTAGCCATAGAACTATATAAACAACTCCCCACCCTAGAAAATTACATAAACTTAAAACACATAATTGCAAAATCCAAACGCTTTTTCAAAAACAAAAAAAAACAAATTTATAACATTCTGTTCATTCTTAAATCGAGATACAAATATTAAAGAAGTTTGGAGTAAAATCAAAAAATTCTTTGGAAAATACCAAAAAAATGTCAAAAAATAACCCCCAATAAAACTAGACTTGAAATTCTTTCCAATATGGCAACTTGTAACATAAAGACAGACTTTTCATTAACTCCTATAACTGAATATCTCGAATTTCAAATGTATGATCTAAACGCTGCACTAATTGGCAAAGAGGACTCAGCCCCCGGACTGGATGAAACATCTTATTCCATGATCAGAAACCTGCCCCGCACACTTAAACAATTACTCCTCCAAAATTATAATAACTATCTAAGAGCAGAGTCACTCCCTGTATCATGGAAAAAATATTTAATTTTACCTATATGCAAACCCAATAAAGACCCTGAATTATCAGAAAATTACAGACCCATAACATTAACATCCTGTTATTTGAAAATATTGGAAATCATGATTAAAAACAGATTGGATTGGTTTTTGGAAAATAAAAACTACTTTCCTATACTGCAAACTGCCTTTAGAAAGAAAATGAGCATATACAACAACCTAGCCTACCTAACTCCCTACATAACCTTAGCTTATAATCAAAAAATGCATGTATCCGAAGTATCATTAGATATTAAATCAGCATTTGATGGAGTTGATATATATAAACTATTAAACTATACACAAAACTTATTCAGATTAAGATCCCTACTGAACTATGTAATTTAATATTTAAACTTTAGATAATCGTAAAATATACATAAAAAATACTAATGGGACCCTGATGGGACGAGAGACAGCAACAACTGGTCTACCACAGGGATCCCCACTTAGCACTATACTTTTTAATATTTATATAAGAGATCTATTTCAACCTCTGCACAAAGATATTGAAATAATGGGTTATGCAGATGACCTCATAATATTTACAAAAGGAAAGAATATAAACCGGACAACAAATAAAATTAATCAGGCTTTAACACTAATAAACAATTGGCTTAAGGAAAACAACCTCTATCTATCCCAGAACAAATGCGAGGCAATAATATTCACTAGAGGCAATAACAAAAAAATAAACTCTCCAATATATATAGAAAACACAATAATTCCATATAAAAAACATCTCAAATTTCTAGGAATGCACATAGATAACAACCTCAACAGGAATAAACATGTAGAAGACACCTTGGAAAAAGTACAAAAAGTAATTAATGTTATAAAGTACTTTGCTAGACTTTGGTGGGGAGCAGACCCATTAACCCTACAAATAGCCTATAACGGATTAGTAAGGTCACATCTAGATTACGGTGCATTTTTACTTAAACCTACTAGCAAAAAAATATTACAGCTATTAACACTATACAGAATCAGTTTTTGAGAATTATCCTCGGATGCATGAGATCTACCCCAATCAATGTCTTAAGGGCAGAGGCCTCTGAGCTCGATATGGAACATCGACGTAAGTGGCTAGCTGCTAAATTATGGCCAAAATTGTCAATATAAAAAACCACCCTTTAATTCCAATCTTAACAAACATCAAACAATATAGAATGCTTAATGTTAACTATTGGAAAGGTGAAGAGGTTCCCTATTTGGTGGAAGCCTATAGCCGATTTTACCCATACCTTCCATGTTATGAAATCGAAATGGAAAATCAAATGAAAAATGTTAACACTGTAAATATCAATATAAAAAAAAATCAAGTTATAGCAGTACAGATTTCCTAAAAAACACTGAAATCTATAAAGAAAAATACACCTTTATATACTCCGATGGCTCAAAAAAAGACAATAGAACGGGTTACGGTGTACACTGCCCAAAAAAAAAATACAGTTTCTCCTCTAGACTACCCAATGAGTTGGATATCTGCTCTGCCGAAATGGTAGGTATACATGAAAGTACATCTTACCTGATTAAAAATAATATAAGAAACGCAATCATATTCACCGACTCTAAAAGTGCTATTGAAAAACTAAATCGAAACATGATCAACCCCCACAATAATCACATAGAACTAATGACTAAAAGGCTTATTATAGAGGCGAACCAAACTAATAGCATTAAATTGGAATGGATACCAGGACATTCAAATATCCCAGGTAATGAGAAGGCAGAAAAACTAGCCAACTTTGGAAGGCAACTGAACATTCCAAGAAACATTTTAATTGATTCCACCCACATTTTACCTATCATAAAAAGTAATATAAAAATAGAGCATTCTACACAGTGGAAAATCATAGCAAAGAAGAAAGGTAAATGGTACTCCCAAATACAAAGAGATTTCCCTGAAGTGAAATGGTTCAAAAAACTCCCATACATAGACAGAAGACACATGACCTCAATAATTAGGCTTCGCACTGGACACTGTTTAACAAACGAACACCTCTACAAACTAGGTATAAAAGTCAACCCATTCTGTGAGTGTAGACAAATAGAAAACATAAATCACATCTTTTTAGACTGCCCTATCAACAAATTGCCACAACTAGACTTATATAAAGAATTTCTAAAAGAGGGAATAAAAGCCCTCATCAGTGTGACCAATGTTCTTTCCAATCTCTTCATAAATATAATTTATATAATTAATACATTTTTAAACCGTAATAAAATCAAACTTTGATAAACTTGAATAAATCTCAATACTTTCATTATATAATATAGCAGATAAGACTATCAGCTGCTACATCCTAACCAGACCGTGGCAACTCCTGAGTGTGATATGATCCTTTTTTGCCCAGGATCGAGAAGAGTTTAAGCAAATCCCTTGTTGTTTTGTACATACTAATCTACCCTCACCATATCGACGAATAAATTCATATCATAAAATCAAACCACGAATCGAAAAATATACATGGCACTATAATAAAATAATCAAGCTGCCAATTAACCTCTGGCTCGATTCACAGGAAATCAAGCATACAGGACTTGGCTGCAGAGAAGCTAGACGCCCGCATAGGTTCTATTCGATTTTGTGGCTCGGTCGGAGTCAAGGCCGCATTTATTATGGGCTTGATAACTAAGATAATATTTTAGCATTTTTAATATAAACTAAATGAATGGTTTCCTATTTCAAAATTTTAGAAGATGTTTTGTAATTTTTTTTGGGGAAGCACTGCTTCCCTGCTTCCATGGACTGCACGCCCTTGATATATATATATATATATATATATATATATATATATATATATATATATATATATCGAGAAATCGAAAGAAGTTGGTACAGTGCTTCGCTTAATATTTATATTTTTGGTAGGTCAGAGGCAGTTTACGGCACAACAGGGTAATGAAGCAAGACTCGTAACTAACACTAGATGTATTATCGAGATGCGAAACGGATATCTTAAATCTATCCTCAAGTTTTTCCAAAATATTTGTTTTTCGGACTGACTTTATACATTATATTATTGTTTTGCAATCTTGGATTCGCACCAAAATGTTACCAGTTTATTCCTATGTAACATTTTGAAGTAAATTGGATAATCAGTTTTTAGTAATATATTTTTTTAACATTTCACTAGCCGCCATATTGGATTTTTATCACAATATGACTAGATTTCATCCCCAGTTCTAATAGCTAATATGACTAGATCATCCCCATATGACCCTTAATTTTTGACCAACATTTGAAGTCAACCAAGTAAGTAGTTTTTAACTACTATGTAAAACTTGATAGGGCAATTTTTTTCACGATTGAAAACAATTTATTTCGCCGTGATTTTGTTCCGCGATCTTAAATTCGTATTACAGTTTTACCAGTTCATCTCTATATTATAGTTAATTCTGGCACAAAATTTGAAATCAATCTATTAAGTAGTTTTTTCGGGCCAATGTTTCACCATCTTAGATTCATATCAAAATTTTACCGGTTGATTCCTACGTAATACTTGATTTTTATGTAAAATTTGAGGTAAGTTTTTAGTAATATTTTTTTCAAATTTCCCTAGGCCGCCATTTTGTTCCGTCATATTGGATTTTTACCAAAATATTTCCATTCCCTTAATTTTTAACCAAAATTTGAAATCAATCGTAATTTTTTAGCTATGCTGCGAAAAGATAGACCGACAAACCCACGGAATTGAGAAAACATGTTTTTTTTGGCATATAGCAACGCAAAACGTAAAACCTGTGATTTTTTCATGATTATAAACGATTTACTTGGGCGCCATTTTTTTCCTACATCTTCAATTCGTACCACAATCGTACCACTTTATCTCTATATCACACTTAATGCTTACATAAAATTTGAAATCAATTTAGTACGTAGTTTTTCAGGCTAATTTTTAAATATTTTATTAAGATGCTATTTTGTTTCGCCATCTTAGATTCGTACCAAAATCTTATCAGTTGATTTCTACGTAATACTTGATTTTTATGCGCAATTTTAAGTAAAAGTAGTTTTTAGTTTAGTTTTTTAGTAATATAATTTTTTTAATTTCTCTAGGCTGCCATTTTGCTTCCCATATTAGATTTTTAACAAAATTTTACCAGCTCATCCCCATATGATCTCTAATATTTACCAGAATTTTAAGTTAATCGTGTAAGTAGTTTTTTAGCTATGCGGCGAACAGTCAGACAGACAGATTAGGGGCATCTATGGACCCTAAAATATGTCTAAAAACCTGCAAAGGTGACTTTTTTCACTATCACAATACTTCCATTTTACGAGGTAATTAAAAATAAAGGAAACGTTAGCTTAAACTTTCAAATCCATCCTTGTTACTTAAATATCCCCTTTACCATTTTTGCTTTTGTAAAAACAGATCAATAATTATAAAAGAATAAATTTTCGTTGCTACACCCTTCTTTTCAACAAATAAATATGTACTATCACTATCATCTGCAGCGAAAGGGGGTGTTCATAAAGAATGACCCTAGCATGCAAATAATTTGTTAAAAAGATATTTAGAACTAAATATATTCAGATCCCAAACTAATTAAAAATGTATCAAGTCACGGTAATACTAATTGTTGACAAGTTAAAATAGCGATGTTATCTTTTTAATTTATTGGGCCATTCATGATTATTTTAGTAAAACAAGCGAAGAGGCGTGTCTGTATGTTCCTTGTTTGTCTGGGGTAAAGTTTTTACCAGCGATTTATCACATAACTTGGGATATTTTTATATTTTTTAAGAAGTTAAAAACAGATTAAGTAATGTTTGCTTTTTTGTAAGCTACACCAATGCAGTTAATAAATAAGTAGATTTAGAATGTCAAGACATTGCCCAAATCCTTAAGAGAATATCGGAGTAAATTTAAATTCTGAATAAACCATCTGAATGTAATCCTAATTAACTGCTCTTTCATTACAGACATTTACAATTTACAAGTTTTTGGAAAATCAGAAACAAATGGTCATGGCCGCTAGATACATTAGGTCAATGTATTAGATTTAAAAATTTTGTCGATCAATTTTTCAGAAATACTTATGGGTAATTATTATTGTTTCATTTAGTAATTTTTAAAGTAGGAACTCAATGCTTCTGAATAAATAAGAACAATTTTTTTTAATTTTGCACCACTTACAGTCACAATACAAAAACGAAAACTAGAAACATGGAAACGACGCATCAAGTTTTTTTTACAAACCATAAGGTACCCTAGTGTCTTTTATGACGACAAAGAGAAAAATTTAAGAAAATTAGCCGAAATTACCTATCCTGTTTCTCGTACGCGTTGATATTGACACAAATAATATTTTATCGTCATTTTGTCTATAAATATTTTGCTTTAAATTGTTGCAGCTATCCGCACAGGAATATCACTGTAGCATAAAAGATCAGTGTCCGTAGGTACAAATAAAATAGTTTTCTTTGATCAACAATGTAATATTTCTATCTGTTTGTAGTAACAATTTAGAGAAAAACGAGTTGTGCGGCATGTAAGATTTATTTTGTATTGCTGGATTGTACATTCTGAAATAAGGATCATTTAATGGTTAAATATTTTTTAATTTTGCCTCTATTTGATACAATAACCTTAACTACTGAATTTATAATTATGTAACTAATAGTTTTTGATAATAAAATTATTAGAATATTTAGTAATTTGCTTTAATTACAACAAAATTAGTTCAATATTTAACTTTTACATTAAAATTAAAATTTACATTTAAATTACAATAAAATTAGGTCAATATTTAACTTTCTCTCAGAAATGGTTAACTTTTGATTCTCGATTATACAAGACTTTTTTTCTAAAATAACCCTATATTTTCGTGTTAAAATATTTGTAGCCATTTTCCTTGTAATATATTCTATTTTTCTTTGCCAGGAAAGTCCTGCTGAAAGGTCTTTAACTTTTAACTAAAGTACTCGGTAGTTACCTCATAAATCGGTCTTATGAAGAAAAAGGAAAGATATTACAATGTATCAAGTTATTGTCATATGACGTTGTGTATATATAAACTGTGTTATCTGTATGTGGTGGAATTTTTCCAGATTTTTATGTTTCAAGGTCCCTTGATGACGAAAAACATGTTTTCTCGTCGATCGGTCGATCTGTCTGTCTGCTTGTTCGCGCCTTTTCGCAGGATAGCTAAAAACTATGTAACCGATTGACTAAATTTTGATCAAAAATTAATATGGGGATAACGTGGGAATATTTTGGTAAAAATCTAATATGGCGAATTAAAATGGCCGCATAAGGAAATGTAAAAAAAATATTCCTAAAAAACTATTAAGCCAATGTATCTCACAAAAAAACAAGTATAAAACACAAGTTTGTGCAAGACTTAATATGGTATAGAGATGAACTGATAAAATTTCGGTACGAATTCAAGATGGCGGAACAAAATGGCGTCCAAATAAAATGTCTGTAATCATGAAAAATCACCCTCCCAGGTTTTATATATGTTCACGTTTTAGCGTCCCTAGATGCCAAAAATATGTTTTGTCAATTCTGGTCTGTATGTCTGTCTGTCAGTTCGCGACGTAGCTAATAAATTTACTTACCCGATTGACTTCAAATTTTGGTCAAAAATTAAGGGTCATATAGGGATGGTAATATTTTGGTAAAAATCTTAGTGAAATGTTACAAAAATTATTACTAAAAACTAATTATCCAATTTACCATAAATTTTGAACAAAAATTAAGTATTATATTGG
This sequence comes from Kuschelorhynchus macadamiae, assembly GCA_030620095.1. Taxonomy (NCBI): domain Eukaryota; kingdom Metazoa; phylum Arthropoda; class Insecta; order Coleoptera; family Curculionidae; genus Kuschelorhynchus; species Kuschelorhynchus macadamiae. The sequence goes on along the minus strand of JAUTXW010000975.1, from coordinate 2,537,570 downwards.
AATGAATTGATAACGTTTTAGTACTAATCCAAGGTAACAAAACAAAATGGCGTGCCTAATTAATGTTCAACAAAACAAATTTTCTGAAATCATTAAGAGTGTTATAGAGATAAACTGGTCAAATTTTGGTGCCAATTCAAGATGGTGGAGCAAAATGGCGGCCAAATAAAATATTTAAAAATTAAACTTAAAAAACATCTATTTAATTGACTGTGTTAATGTGAGATAGGGATAAACTGGTACGATTTCAACATGACAGAACAAGATGGCGGTCTTAAAAAATCAGCGTAAAAACTACTTATGCAATTTATTTTAAATTATACCCAAAAATCAAGTGGCCGCTAAGTAGAAACTGGTAAAATATTGGTGGTGGAACTAAATGACGCACAACAAAAAATGTTTGAAAAGACAATATATATACATATATGGTACTAAATGACTTTATGCGAAACTCAGTTCGGCAACAATTCACTATTCCGAATAAAAGAAAAAAACCATAATGAGAGAAGTTCCGGGTAAAGGATATTTACCATTTTTTTATTTTCTTTTTATTAATAAGTTATTATTTTCCATATATTTTTTACCATTCTTGCCATATTTTTATGCTGTTTCTCAAAGGGAAAGTCACCGTTTTCTCATACATTTTTCTAGCGCATACGCAAATACAAATTTATAACAATACGTTAATTTCATTCATATATCTAATAATAATTTAGATTGGGACAGATACACATTTTTCATCCACGCATCTTTTATCTATAAATAATTTTAAATACCTCTTTCACATACATACACACATTTATTTACTTACCATACCTACATAATTAAAACCACTGCTTCGATATTCCAGTATACCATTTTATATGTTTTTATTTTTTAAATCTAATTATTTTTGTTAATGTCTTCTAATATTTTTTTAAGTTAAAGTTAAAAAAAATATGTCATTTATTATTTTCCTACATAAAAAGAAAGATTTATTGCAGAAAATGGAATTTTACGAATATTTAAACATTTTATGGGGCTGCCGTTTGTTCTTACATACAGGATTCGCACTTATTGTATCAGTTCTATTACACGTGAATTTTGTGCAAAATTTGGATCAGGTAGGTTTTTGGCATTGGTTTATTTAAACACTTCAATTTATTATTTTTGTTTACACCAAATTTTTATCAGTTTATTCTTAGATCATACCTAATTTTTGTGCAAAATTTGAGGTCAATTGGATATGTAGTTTTTAGCTGCCTTTTCGTTCCACCATATGGGATTTTCCTCAAAATGTTATTATTCCATCCCCATATGGCACTTGCATTCTTACCAGAATTTGAAGTCAATCGGACAGGTAGTTTTTAACTCATAGAAAGAAGAACAGACCGACGGAAGTTGGAGAACATGGGTTTCGAGATCTAGAGATCCTAAAATGCAAAGATCTGCAAAAATCTTGTAGGGAGATTTTTTCACGATTACAATTTACGGGGAAGTAAAACATAATATAATGCCCAAACTACTTTACGTCTTTACCTGTTTTACATACATATAACGCGTTTAAATGCAAAATTAATAAAAAGCAATTAGCAGTAAACATCATTTTACATTTCAACAAAAAAGGGAGTTATTTATTTTCCGGTAATTATTGGCCGAGTCTATTGTATATATCTAATGTGAAAAAATAACAAGCAACCGCGTGACGTTATCTGTAAAATCGGACAAATTGTGTTTACATGCACACACGTTGTGTAGGGGTTTAAATTGGAGATTGAACCGTGCCACTACCCCATGTCACTTCCGGGGCACCTGGCTTATCTAAAGGCCGATCATTAACACCCTGTCGCAAATTTATAACACTAGTTATTATAAATACCGTAAAATTGGAAGTTAAATACCTGCAAATATGCGCGTGCAATAGAAATATTAAAATATTTAACACGTGATTGCCAAGGTTTTAATGTATTCTTTATAATACAAATATGTATCTATAGTCTTGTATGTGCATATGCAATTTTTACGGCGCTTCTTTGATTTTATAAAAATATCTACCCAAATTGATAACAGAATATTTAATAGGTAATAGAACAAATGTGTTCCTTTTGATTGTCTGTATTTTGTTATGACAAAATTCCCAAATTTATCTGATGGGCATTTCAGACAAATTTATTAAAACTGATAAAGCTAACTTGCCTTCTCTTCCAACGCAAGACCTCTCAGTTGTTAGGTGAAAGTTGTGACCACTAAGCCGCGAAGACCATGTCCTCAACAACCAACTGCGATAATGTAACTTACCGCGTTTTATGTTAGTTGATTTTTATGGTAATACAGCCTTCGAGGGCTACAAACAGTACAAACCGAGGAGGGTGTTAAAGGGGAAAGGAACTCCTTCATGGTTATTACAGTCACTGAGATCTATGTATCTATCATCCGAATGCATCATCGACATATAGCGATATCAGCAGGAATCTGAAGCAGATCTTTGAATAATATTATCAATCCAAACTACTTTTTAAATTGTGGTTGCTTTTTGATTTCGAAAATCATGTATTCGGTATTTCAGACAAATTTACTAAAATTCAATGAGTTAATTTTTCGTAGTTGATTGTTGAGCTGTTAACAGACAGCATGGCTGTCGTTGTGTTTAGTTAGAAACGGAGAGGTTCTGTATTCAAATCCCAGTGACGACAAATTATGTTTTTCAATTTAAAAAAAATTGTCAGAAATGCCAAAATAATCATATATATACATATTCTAGACGACACGAAAAAGTTCATGCATAGACAGCTATACTTTCTGAGGACTGCACCTAATGTCATTGTAAACGATAGTTAGGTTAACATAATGTATTCTATTTATAAATCAAATTTCCTTTACCCGAAACTACCCTCGTTATGAATCTTTCCTTTCATTAGGAACAGTGAAGTGTGGCCCAATTTAATTCCGCATATAGTCATTTAGTAACACATGTTTACTGTTTTTCAAACATTTTTATTAGGTGCCATTTTGTTCCACCATATTGGATTAGCATCATTGATTTTTCTGCAAAATTTGAGCTAAATTGAATTATCAGTTTTTTAGTAATAATGTTTTAAACATTTCACTACGCCGCCATTTTGTTCCACCATTTCGGAATTTTACCAAAATATTACCAGGTCATTCCCATATGATCCATAACTTTTGACGAAAAGTTGAAATCAATAGGTTAGGTAGTTTCTTAGCTATGCCGCAAAATGTCGGACAGATCGGTAGAATGAGAAAACATGTTTTTTTGGCATCTAGAGACCCTAAAACGTAAAGATCTGTAAAAACCTGAGAGGGCGATTTTTTACAATTACAAACATTTCATTTGACCACCATTTTGTTCCGCCATCTCAAACTCGTACCACAATCTTATCAGTTCATTTCTAAATCCCACTTGATTCTTGCACAAAATTTGAAACTGTCTAAAAAGTAGTTCTTCAGGTTGACTTTGTAAATATTTAGTTCAGCCACCATTTTGTTTAATCATCTTTTTTATTAATAATTATCGTTAAGTGCACTTTTCATACAAGTACTTAAAGCAGTTTGTCAAATATTCACGTTTTTACGCACATTTTCTATTACTGCAGAATGCGCATGTCCCTTGGCGAGCTCTATTCTGTACTAAAAACACCCTGTTAAGTAGTTGTAGAGAAATTTTTGGGCAAACACACATACACATACAGGCAGAAAACATAACCTCCTTTTTTTGAAGTCGGCTTAAAACCTAATCATTATCCGATTATCGAAATACTTTATAACCGGATAATTCGGTTATTAAAATAATCCGGCTTTGCTTAATAATAGTTAAAATGTAATTCACACACTTCACATTAGTTATGTAATTATTTAATAATCGGTCAAATTAAGAGAAGAGCAACAAATTAAAATTTAGTATACTTTGTTTTTGATTTGCATTATTATCTTGTTGAGGGTTTCAAATAATTGAATCTAGTGAGCTATTTTCTAATTACCAACGTGAAGGTGATATTTTTCACATAGTCATCAGGCTAAACTACCTTTTTACTTCCCTCGTAATAGGGTAAATAGGTGTAATCGTGAAAAACCACTCTCCGAAATTTTTTTGAGATCTTTACGTTTCGAGGTCGCTAGATGCCGAAAAACACGTTTTTCTATATTCCGTCTGATTGTTCGCGGTATAGCTAAAAAAACTACTTATCCGACTGACTTCAGAGTTAGGTCAAAAATTAAGGTACATATTTTGGTAAAAACCCAATGTGGCTAAACCAAGTGAATGGTTAAAAAATTATTACTAAAAAACTATTTTCCAATTTTCTTCAAATTTTGCACAAAAATCAATCAGGAATCAATTGATACAATTTTGGTACGAATCCAAGATGGCGGAACAAAATGGCGGCTTAGTAAAATATTTAAAAATTCAGCCTCAAAAACTACTTATTCGACTGATTTCAAATTGTGTGCCATAAATAATTGTGGCATAAAAATGAACTATTGAAACTGTGGTACTAATTCAAGATGGCGGAACAAAATGGCGGCTAAATAAAATATTTATAATCGTGGAAAAATCACCCTTTCAGGATTTACATATTTTCACGTTTTAGCCTCCCTAGTTGCAAAAAAAATATGTTTTATTAATTACGGCGGTCCGTCTGTCTGTCTGTCAGTTCACGCGGCATAGTAAAATGTTAAAAAAATTATTACTAAAAAACTACTTATCAAATTTATCTCAAATTTTGCACAAAAAGCAAGTATTGTATGGGAATCAACTCGCAATAATGGAACAAAATTGACGTTTAGTAGAATATTTAAAAATTCAGCCTGAAAAACTACTACTGATTTCAAATTGTGGTATACAGAACTAGTAAAACTGTGGTACTAATTTAAGATGGAGGAACAAAATGGCTGCCAAATAAAATTTTTGTAATCGTAAAAAATTACCCTCACAGGTTTTACATTTCTTCTCGTTTTAGCGTTCCTAGATGCCAAAAGATATGTTTTATCAATTCCGTCGGTCCGTCTGTCGGTTGGCCTGTCTAACTGTCAGTTCTCGGCATAGCTTAAAAACGACTTATCAGATTGACTTAATATTTTAGCCAAAAATTGAGGGTCAAATGGGGATGATCTGGTAATGCCTTCGCGGCCTGGTGAAACGTCAAAAAAAATGTATTACTAAAAAAACTAATTATCCAATTTACTTACTTACTTACTTAATTGAAATACTACTATTAGATTAATTTCAAATTTTGTGTAATCATTAAGTGTGATATAGAGATAAACTGATAAAGTTGTGGCACGAAGATGGCGGAATAAAATGGCGGTCAAATAAAATTTTCAAAAAACAACGTAAAAAAATCCTATTCAATTGGCTCTGAAATTTGTAGAAAAATTAAATGTGATATAGGGATAAACTGGTACGAATTCCACATGACGTAACAAAATGTCGGTGTGTCAATGTAAAAACTACTTACTGAATGTATTTTAAATTATGCCAAAAAATAAAATGTGGCAGTAGTAGAAACTGGTAAAATATTGGTAGGCATCCAATATGATGGAACAAAATGGCGTCCAATAAAAATGAAGACAGTCTATGGAACATATATATATATATATATATATATATATATATATATATATATATATATATATATATATATATATATATATATATATATATATATATATATATATATATATATATATATATATATATATATATATATATATATATATATATATATATATATATATATATATATATATATATATATATATATATATATGTGACTATGTTCTGAACAAATTTGGGTCTCACTTTCTACATTTAAAGAACTTACCAAAAGAAGGAATTTTTGGTTTTTTTATTATATCCTCCAATTTTAGTTTTTTTTTTGTACGCAAACAATGGGAGGATATAATAAAAGAAAATCGAAAATTCCTTCTTTTGGTAAATCCTTTAAATGTAAAATGTTGTAAATCCTTAGCTACATATAATTATTGCTTAATAATGTTAATGCCTCGATAGAAAAAAGATTTTTAGCTCCATTTCTCTATTGTTGCAGACAAAAAAATACTGATCTAAGAAATAAAAAAGAGCTAAAACCAAATTTAGAAAACTAAATGAAGAAAAAAGAAAATTAGAATATATATATATATATATATATATATATATATATATATATATATATATATATATATATATTGTTTGTACTATTATATTTGTACGTTTTTGCAGTTTCTTGATTTTACAAATTTTACCTTGGTGTCACAAATATCACTGAATTAAAAAAATTATAAACCGTATTAGTGGTCTATTCCTGGTAAACCCTCAACTTTTACTAAAAAAACAGGGGGTGTTGGTAAATTCCTTCCCTGCAGGTACTGAACGTAGGGGTTCTTTTTAGTTTCTTTTATCTATAGGTAAATTCCCTCTGCAAATGTCCAAGGTTATTATTTATTATTGAACTGTGTTCGTTCGTATTTTGTCCCCAGTTTTTTGCCAACTTTTTACCATTCATGGTTTTTCAAATGGACATTATATTCTATTATTGTTATGTTTAATGCCAAAGAAAAGAGCAGGTACTTCAAACTTTTTGGTTTCATAATTAATGCGTGTGTAAAAGTATTCAGCATAATATATTTCAAGCTGCAATTGATTTGTATTCATAAAGCAGCTAAAGTAATTAGGACGATAACAAAATCGGATACAGATTTCATCTGGGACAGACCTGATATAAAATACAGGAATTTGGTTTAATTGGAGAATAAAAAAATCAAGGAAGTGAAATTCGGTTGTGGTTACGCATGAATTTTGCACTGACATTTTTAAATCTAGATGAAGTTTTAGAATGTTTTTGTTTTTGATTTAATAACAGTATCTCCTACCGACGAAACAACTGAAAAATATTCAGATTATTTAACAGATTCTTATATATCTGAAGATCTACTATTTCCCCCATTTTTTTGGGCTGGAAATTCGGCTGCTCTCATCCCCACTACAAAATCATGTAAGTCGTTTCGTATAAATTTTAATGTTTAATTTTATAAGGCTCATCCCAATAGAAATTGAAAGGATTTTAAGTTGAGAATCAAGTCAAAATTCAAAGCGTGCATCTACAGGCAAACATACCCAACACTAAAGTAAAAAACCGCCAAAAATGTATTTCAAATGCACTGAAAAATTTAAGGTCATTTGATCGGGAGGGAATTTACTTTAAATTTTTTGACTTGTTTATCTCGAGAGAAAATTTAGCTTACTCCTGACCGGGAACTAGATGATCTATTAATATCTGCGTTATTTCGGTGGGTTATTCACAATTCACCAAATGTAGTAGCCTCTACTCCATAGGGTAAAATAAAATACCAAAATATAAAGTACTTGCTTCTATATCTAAATAATTCATTTTAAAAGTGATAATTTATCATTACCATCCATTCTACTACTAACAAATGGCGTTTAAATGGTAGAAATTCGAACCCAATTACGTTTACCCATGTCACGAAAAAGCAGTAGTAGTCGCTAAATCAGCGGCGTTAATGTAAAACGTGACATTTTAAGCTAAAGTTGCTTGCGATTTGTGCTATAGATGGATTTTCTCACTCATATGTTACGTAACTGTCTAATTAGCCGCATCTAACAGATTAGAGACACTTATTTTGCCTGGCTTTTCACATGCAAACCATAGTTTTTCAGGCCTTCTTCGGGGAGATACCTATGTAGATTACCGTCAACTGAAATGTTATTAATTGGAAATAGTATTATGCTTTTAAATTAATATAGTTACCTGCTTTTAATTCCAATGAATGATACTTGATTTTGGCTCTGGTTTATGTAATATTCAATCGACAATGAGGAATTTCATGCCGCACATGCAAGGTTATGCCCAAACTAAAAGAAAAACAGCCTAATAAGGCATAGGCAAATTCGCTCCCAATGATAGGTATGTTGTTTCTGAAACCTATCAAGTAGATCATCTTTTGAGCTGGACAACTTTTAACTGTTACATGCCCTTGTCCGATAGCAACATTTTTCATCAATAGACCTTGATATTGTAGAACTTAAATCAAAATAATAACAAAATAAAAATGCGGATTATTTATGGCTTAGGTCAGGATCGGTCAGGCCCTCACGATTTATGAGGATTGAGAAAATTCGGATCTGTATTAAAACAAAGATTTTTTTTAAACAAAACATATATATATATATATATATATATATATATATATATATATATATATATATATATATATATATATATATATATATATATATATATATATACTGTCTCCTTATATATATATATATATATATATATATATATATATATATATATTTATATATATATATATATATATATATATATATATATATATATATATATATATATATATATATATATATATATATATATATATATATATATATATATATATATATATATATGTTATATCACTCGACTTAAAATTCACTTTTTAAAAAATATTTTTATTTACAAAATCAAAATTAAACTAACAGTATAGAAGCTTAAAAACGAATCATGATTTTATTTACAATTTACACTATTTATATGAAAGACGAATGCTGCGTCAGTGGGAACTTGCTTGCTGGGCAGATTCTGCTGACGAGGCGTCTCGGTACTCGCCGTCTCCTTGAGATAACCGACATCCGATACGGTGGGAACCAAGGGCATCGTACTTGAAGGTGACATTGCTCGTGAGAAAGGATATAACAACTCCCCCATTAAGATGAAAGTTGACGCGTGGTGACAACTTTCAGGTCCTCTGCTTATTGAGGTTGAGTTCAATCTCTTCACTTTCTTCAATCGGGTCGCCAAGGCGGATGCTCGGTCTCCTTCTGGGAATTATTCTTCTCCATTGTATAACGTTAGATCCTCTTTTAGGTGGAGAGGGTGGATTGTCATCGTTGCTAGTGGCTACTCCAATCTTCATGTTACGTGTTCGTCTTCGACATTTGCAAAAGATGTATAAGGCAATCAGTGTGATAATGAGTCTTATTGTAAGAATCGTGAACCAACTTATGTGTTTTTTCACGAACGGCTGATTTACCAATTGATCCAGCTGATCTGCATACTGATTTAGCTTGTGCTGGGCTATGTTCAGGTCCTCTACATCTATTTTGTTTAGCTTCAGAGGCTTCAAATCTGGTAAGTGAATATTCTCTGGCATATGGTTACAGCAGTCAAAAGGGATGTTGACTGGGTGGTAATTGTAGGTTACGTTGTCGTAAACATCAACTGATTTCTGGGCACGAACTCTTGTACTCCCAACGAAGGCACTACACTCGGGTTGAAGTTTCATCAAAGTATTTGTGTTGATGATCTGAGTCTCTATATCTCTGGATCCACATTTTATTGTGACGGGCAGAGGGTCTGCAACAGCTATCAACCATAAATTCTGACTGATTTCTTGAATGTTATAGTCTTTGGCAAGAATGACTAAAACTTGGCATGTTCTGGGTAGATGATCAAGTCTCTTCAGAAGCTGAGCCTCGCAGACTGCATCAGTATCAATTGGGTATGGCAGGATGTTGGAACAGATGAACATACGGTTGCCTAGTGGTTTGGAGGACTTCATATTGCGGATGGTTGTATATCCAAATCGGTATAGGATATAAGAATCATCATTTCGCGCAATTAGTTTATTAGTTATTGACAAAATGTGATGAAGGCCTGTTCGATTATCCAGAATCGGTATAGGATATAAGTGATAGAGAGTGTATTTTTCAGGTTTATACATAATTGATTCGCGAATTTCTTTAATATCATTATTAAAGGTTTCCTCGTCAATTTGAAGTTTTTGAATGGTTTCGTTAAAGCTTTTGATAACAGAGGTAGTTACAGATATTTGATTTTTCAAAAGATTTTCTATTTGGTATTCATCGTGGGTTAACTTTTCGATGCACTCGTTGAAATATTCACCATCGGAGGCGTCAAGATTACCAGTTATTGATTTCCAAATTGTTCCAATACCATTAAGAATACCACGTTTTTCTCTAAAAATGTACTTTTTAGTGTCGGCCATTATTTCAGTGTACTTTTGGTTAACGGCGTTTGATATTTGTTTAAGGAGACTAACATGAGTTTGAACTTGCGGCTTAAAGGCTTTCATTCGCGGTACGTCTTCGTCTATAGTGTTTAATAAGCTTTCTAATATTTTGTCATTATTACTAATTGTTTCTTTGATTGGTCCGAGGTCTTTGTAAACAAGGAGGGTCCATTTATCATTTGAGATTTTTACGGTCGCTTCTTCATGAAAGAAAATTCCTAAGGTGTTGTTTATTGGTGTTAGAGTGTATTGGGACTGAGTGGCTGTTGAAAGTGCCAAGAACCTAGAAGAGAAAAATTACTCATAGTATGGTTTCAGTCTGTCAAAATTTATTTTAGATTTTTGTTTAGATTCGGGGTTTATCAGAATTGCTGAATTTTGTAAAATTTCGATTATTTCGAATGGACCGTTAAATTTATTTTGGCTTTTGTCCTTGATTTGCGATTCTTTAATGTATACCTTATCTCCTACATTATATTCATAGGGGTGAGCAGAAACATTTTGGTCGAAGCGCTCTTTGGCTTTTTCTTTTTGTTGACATGTTCTGGCTCGGGCTGTTTTATAAAGGTATTGCATGCGATTGTTTAGATCTTGCATATATTTGGAAATAAGACGTTTTTCATTATATAGGATTTCGGGTGGTCTAGATGAGGTGTGTCCAAAAATAAGTTCGTAAGGCGTGAAACCGTGCGTTTTGTTTTTGGTATTGTTATAACATATAGTTGCACAAGGAAGAACATTAAACGGGTGTTCGTCAGGGTTTTCGGTTTAATTAGCTCGAATCATTTCACTAAGTGTCGCGTGAAATCTCTCAACAGAGCCGTTTGATTGAGGGTGTCCTACGCTAGAGAAAGTTAGTTTGATATCGTAAAGCTCACAGAGGTCATTCATTAAGGTGTTTTTGAATTCTCGGCCATAGTCACAATGTATACGTAACGGAGTTCCATAATGTTGAAAAAATACAAGAAGTGTATTAACAACAGATTTTGCTGTCTTATCCTCTATAGGGTAAGCTTGTGTAAATTTTGTTAGTTCGTCACGTACTGTTAGGGCGTAATTTCGAGTTGGGTATTCAAATATGTCTATGTTTATTCTTTCAAAAGGTGTTTTGGGCGTTTCTGTTACGACTAGGGGACTGCTTAGATTTTTACGACAGATTTTTACATTTTGGCAAGTTTCGCAACTTTTAATAAAGTTTTCTACGGCTTTTATTATGCCTGGCCAATTGTATTTTTCTTTTATGCGTCTTAACGTCTCGTTAATTCCGCGATGTAAGTTGGTTTTTCCGCGATGGTAATTATCTAAGATCTGAGGTATTTCGTCTTCATTAGGGGTTGTTGTGATGTTTTGGCAGATACTTAATTTTATATTTTTGTCTGCAAAAATATACGAAAATATTTCAAGGATAGGAAGTTCGAGTGTGTTTTCCACGAAATAGGTACAAAAGATGTCAAGTTCGTCTTGACCGGTATAGAGAATGTAAAAGAGAAGTTGTGTGACAGTTTCTGGGTTAAATGGGAGAGGAATAATGAAATATTTACGATTTTTTATTGATTTACTGGAGAAAATATTTATTTGTTTTGGATTAAATTCCATGTTTTCCTCGAAAATATCGTCAAGAATCTTATGATGTAGTTCTTCTAATTTATTTTGTCGAAAGAATGTTATAATATTTTTGTGTGACTTATCCAACAGCTGGTCGTTGGTTGTTTCGATTTTAGAATAATCGATCAGGGATCTGGTTTCGTAAAGGCTTACGAATTTATTGTATTCTTCGGCTATTACATCGTCGTCATAGGTTTTAGGTTCTTCGATAGGTTCTTCGGATTCTGTCTCATTCGATGCAAAAACAGATATTTTTGTTTGAAGCTTTGCGCATTCTTGGAAATGATTTACTTTTATTCGAGATAAAGCATCAGCGTTTTTATTAATTTTTCCCGGTTTATAAATTATTTCGTACTGATATTCTCCTAGTTTTAGCCGCCATCGTGCTAATCTACTACCTGGGTCTTTAATAGAAAGTAACCAAGTAAGGGGACGATGATCTGTGACTAGAATGAACTTTCTTCCAAATAAATATGGACGAAAATATTTCACGGCCCATACAATTGCAAGTAGTTCTCTCTCTATTGTCGAGTAATTGGTTTCGGCTTTACATAATGTTCTTGAGGCATAACCAATGGGTAAGTCTTTGCCAATGGGACCTTGGGAAAGTACAGCGCCTATCGCAAATGCGCTTGCATCCGTTGTTAGTAGGAAAGGCTCATCGAAATTTGGATAGATGAGAATTGGGTCAGAAGTCAGTAATTGTTTTAGTTCGTCGAAAGCTTGACGACAATCTGAGTCGAAATCAAATTTGATATCTTTTTTCAACAATCTGGTAACGGGCTTTGATATTTTCGCAAAGTTTGGAATAAACCTACGATAATAACCAGCTAAACCCAGAAAGGATTTTATGTCTTTTGAATTTTTTGGTTCTGGAAATTTCTGTATACAATCGATTTTAGTGGGATTAGGTTTAACTCCGTCCTGAGTGATTAGGTGACCAAGGTATGCTACCTCTTTTCTCAGGAACTCACATTTGTCAGGCTGTATTTTGAGGTTTGCTTTTCGAAGACGTTTAAAAACTTCGCGTAAGCGTGTTATGTGGTCATGAATTGTGGGTGAATACACAATGATGTCGTCCATATAGACGAGACAACGTTCATTGAGAATGCCTAGAAGGATGTTGTCCATTACTCTCTGGAAAGTGGACGGGGCGTTTTTAAGACCAAAGGGCATTCTTATAAATTCGTAGTGTCCGTTCTCGACAGAGAAAGCAGTTTTTGGAATATCTTTAGGGTCTATCTCGATCTGGTGAAATCCTGAAGCCAGATCCAGGGTTGTAAAATGCTGGCACTTGCCTAACTGATCCAAAAGATCAGAAATATTGGGAAGCGGGTACGTATCATCTACCGTGGATTCATTCAATTTACGATAATCTATGACTACTCTCCATTTTTGTTTGCCTGAGGAATCAAGTTTCTTGGGGACGACCCAAACTGGAGATGACCAAGGTGAAATAGAGGGTTTTATGATTCCTTGTTCTAACATTTTATTAACCTGAGTTTTTACCTCTTCTTTGTGAATATGGGGATACCTGTATGATTTGGTGAAAACAGGCTTTGCACCATTGGTGTCAATTTGGTGTTTAATTTCATTGGTAAAGGTAAGATTGTCACCTTCGAGGTAAAATATGTCCTCAAAATCTACGCAAAGATTGGTAATTATTTCTTTTTCTTCTTCGTTAAGATGCTCTAAACGAAGTTGGGACTTAATGTTGGGAATGCGGTTAGGAGATAGTTGTTTATCAGATAAATTGTAATTGAGTAGCGAATGAGAAGAAAAAGGTTCGATTTCGATATTTGAAAAATTAATGGTTTTTGGGATGGCGTTTGCATTAACTACAGAAGTTAGAAATTCGCCTTTTTCATTGACATGGACAATTGCGTTTGGGATATGAACTTTTTCGATTTCTTGCCTAGATAGGATAGCATCGGTGTTGACTAAATCACAACGTAATTTAAAAATTTGTTCGGTCCTACCTTCAATCTTAATTTCGTTAGAATTGTTTACGTTAGTTATTTTATTATTTTGTTCGAGGTTTTCTTCTGCCTTAAACAGTGGTAAAGTTTTAAAATTTGTAACAAGTTGTTTATTTTTTAAGTCGATGGTGCATTCATAGTGTTCCAAAAAGTCGAGTCCTAGAATACCATCGAAATCAATATCTAAATCGTATATGTAAACTTTATGTGGGTTTCCGGCTTGAAAAGGAACTAGGGTTGATTCGGTGATAAGAAGTTTTTGGTCTGTGATGCCTTGAATCGTAACGTTTTCGGGAAAACGTTGGGGAAATTGTTTTACTGTGTTTTCTTTAAATATCGTAATTCCTGCTCCGGAATCTATAAGTAGTTTAAAAGTGTTAGATGCGTCTTTTATGTAATATAGATTTTTCGGGTTAACAGCAAGAAGGGGATTTAAAGAAAATGTTGTTCTGGGAAATTCAATGACGGGTTCATGTCGTCCAAATTCAGGGTTTGTATTTGATTTTGGATTTCCGTCACGGCATTGGTATTTGAAATTGTTCGAATAGGAGGATGGTTTTGATTCGAAGTGGGAAGAAAATCCTGATATTCATCGTAATTCGTTTTATCTTGTTGATCAATATTTTCAACATTTTGATATTCGTAATCGGGGTTATCTTCATACATTCCTGCGTATTGGTTACAATACTCGTCATATTGGGGTTCGGAATAGTTATTGTTGGAATATTGGTCATTGTCGAAATTGACAACATGAGCACGATGCTGGGGATTATTTTGTATTACTGAAGGACGTTGAAAATTGTTAAATGATGTTTGACGTTGGAAATTGTTTTGGTTTGATTGGTTATGGGGTGTGTACTGCGGTCTTGGCTGACCGTTGTTTGGTCTATTCGACTGAAAGGAGGTGCTTGATTGAAAAGAATTTGATTGTTGATTGGTATTAGGCCTTTGGAAATTGCCAAAATTCTGGGAAGTATAACCATTAGGACGTTGTTGCGATCTACATTCATTTGCTAAGTGACCATTGCGACCACAGCTATGACATTTAAGAGATTGTACATTAGGTCTTTTATTAGTTTGAATAATAGGTCTAGCAGGCGGATTGGGTCTAGAAGATTTTTGGGATTCGAAATATGATAGTTGGAGCTCGCGTCTGATGCGAATTTGTGCTTCCAAAAGATTAGGTGGATTTCCTGCACGTATTATATGACCAATTCGGGGTTCCAGGCCAGTAAGTAGGCTATTTAGAGACATGGATTCGATTAATGTTATTTGGGCTGCCTTTTGACTGGGTGCGAGTATGGATTTTTGTATGTTGGCATGCATTTTGGCATTTAGGACTTGAAGTCTGTTAAGGAAAGTCAAAGGAGATTCGTTTGGCAGTTGTCTCATTCTTTGTAAGTCCTGAATAAGAGAAGATAGATCTCGCGTATCTCCGAAGTGAGAATTAAGTAATTGCTTTATCTCTAGAAAAGAAAGTGGATTTCGGGAACTTATCAGCTGCGCTGCTCTCCCTCGCAACCTATTTTTTATGTGAATCACTAAAAGATCTTTTTGGTTACCCGTAGACATATCATATGCACATTCGCAGGCATTTAGGAAGGTTTGTAAAAATATTTGATCGCCTTCGAATTCGGGGATAATAGAAAAAATCTCGGAAAGTTTATAAGGTTCGATTACTGCTACCGCTGCTCCTGCAGTTATTCTTTCATTTTCCGTCATATTTGCTCAATATATCAACACAATAAACACTAGCACAATATAATATAAAAAGGATATAAAACACAAAATATTTTACGAAATTTTATGTTGATAGACAGTACGTAAAGTAGTATGCCAACCAACGTAAAATAAACAGTTCTTATTAACTAGTTAGTGTGATTAAATTAAAACTGTGTAATATTTCTTGTTGTAATAAAAATACAAATGTAATTTGGAGATCAGTTAGCAGAATAACTGGTCAAAATAAGTCAAAAAAAAATATTTTAAAATTAATCAATTAACAGAATAACTGATTATACACAAATTATACGTTGTTACACTTAGAAATACAGAAATCAATTAGCAGAATAATTGATTAGCTTATCGAAAAAAATCAATTAACAGAATAATTGATTATTTTACTAATTAATAAAATGTAAGATCGATTTTGAAAAGTCGAACAGGTATTTAATTAAATATTATTTTTAAAATAAACGTGATGATTCGTTACTTACAAACAGAGTAGAAACATCGCTCGTCGTGTTCTTAGCAGTTAGTTCTACCAGGGGCTTCACTATGTGTTCCTTCCGTAGATGCGTGTTCTGCCAAGTTGATGACGTCACAATGCACAAAATGGGGCTTCTTTGTTCTTCTGGATGAAGGATTGGGATCCACCGTTGCCAGTTAGAGTTCTCTTGTTCTGCCAACGTTGCCAGATCCTACCACGACTGCGCCAATTTGTTATATCACTCGACTTAAAATTCACTTTTTAAAAAATATTTTTATTTACAAAATCAAAATTAAACTAACAGTATAGAAGCTTAAAAACGAATCATGATTTTATTTACAATTTACACTATTTATATGAAAGACGAATGCTGCGTCAGTGGGAACTTGCTTGCTGGGCAGATTCTGCTGACGAGGCGTCTCGGTACTCGCCGTCTCCTTGAGATAACCGACATCCGATACGGTGGGAACCAAGGGCATCGTACTTGAAGGTGACATTGCTCGTGAGAAAGGATATAACATATATATATATAGTTGTTTTCGTTTTCTTGGCCTTAGTACTTATATTGTGAATTAAGTGGTTTCTTGGGAATAAGGCACATGAATATACTAAATTTCTGTTATATTTTTTTCATAACTTGACGTTTCGGTCGAACGTTCATCAGAAACACTACAAAAAGGAACGATTCGAAAAAAATTTTTGTTTTACAAAATTAATAAAATATTTAAGTTACGTAATTGGAAGGTTTCATGGATAACATCCTGTATATGTCAATAAATTAAACACAAACACTCAGCGACTCACATTTACATTTAAAAACTTGACATGCTGTATATACATTTACATTTGTCGAAATTTTAAGAACACATACAAGCAATATACGAATAATACTGACGAATAGTTTGGTGTATGGACGATGAGATTAGGTCTATGTCTGTAAAAACTTAAGATACTATTTTTTCTTTTTGTTTTGGAATTTAAATGCGGACTATTGTTGTTATGCAGTTGCCATTATAGGTGTATTATTTTATAATATTATTGTAAAGAGTTTATGCAATGGGGTTTTTTTGTATTTCAATCATTTCCAAAATTTCACGTTTTTTAGTGTGACTTTCTGTCTTTAATATTTTTACTGCATTGAAATCAAAACTATGTTTCTCCTCGAGAGCATGGTTGGTGAAGGCTGTTTTATTTTTTTTGTCATATTTATGGCCGTTAATTCGGTTTTTAATGTATTGGCTTGTTTGTCCAACATACACACTATTGCAATCTTTACATGGGATTTCGTAGATTACGTGTGATTTTTTATCTTTTTGAATTTCTGATTTGATTTTGGAGAAATTTGTTTTTAGTAAATTGTGTGCTTTGTGAGCTACGGTAATGTTGTATGGCTTAAAAATGTTTTTAATGTTTTCAGATAAGCCCGGAATGTATGGTAAAGTAAGAAAAGTATTAGTTTTGTTGTTATTATTTTTTCTATTATTATTTGTTTGGTTGTAGAAAATATATATTAGATTTTTAAAAATTTTATTAATTAATATGTCGGGATAGTTATTCTGTTTTAGTGCAATTTGTGCTTTCTTAATCGCATTTTCACGGTACTCAGGGTCGGACAACCTTATGGCACGATCGGCAAGACCTATAACAACTGATTTTTTTTGGGGTAGAGGGTGTTGGGAATGAAAATTTAGGTAGCGTGATGACCAAGTTTCCTTGGTATACCATTCTGATCTAATTTTGTTGGAGTGGTGATGTAGGGTGAGGTCCAGAAAGCTTATTCGGTTTTGATTTTCAGTTTCGATAGTGAATTGCAATCTGTTATTATAGTTATTGAACGCCTCGATTATTTCGTTTTGTTTGTTAATGGGGATGGCTGTTATGCAATCGTCCACGTACCTGTAAAAAAATGGAATTTCAAATGGAATATCACTAAGAACTGTTTCTTCTAAGTCTTCCATTACTAATTGCGCTATTACGCTTGAAATGGAAGCCCCCATGGCACATCCTATTTGTTTATAGAATTTTTGATCGTAAATAAAATATGTTGAATTTAGTGTAAGTTCTACTGCTTCTAAAAAGTAATTTAAAGGGATATCTGTAAAAGGTTTAATTTTATTCCATTTTTTTGTAATTATGTTTTTTGCTATATTTATAGGAATGCTAGTGTAAAGGGATATTACATCTAAAGAAACGAGGATATAGTTATTTGGTATAGTTAAATGTTTTATTTTATTTTTGAAATCCATTGAATCCTTTATATAGTATTCATTCTGGAACACAATTTTTTGAAGAATGTCTTTGAGAAATTTTGAGAGATTTTCAAATGGAGATTGGATGCAGGATACGATTGGACGGAGTGGTATGCCTTGTTTGAGCATTTTTGGTAATCCGTAGATTCTTGGAGGATGTGAGTTTTGGATTTTTAATTTTTTTGCTAAGTTTGGTGAAATATAGGCTTTGTTTTCACAAAGAGATATTAATTCGTTATTTTTTTTCTGGTAAATTATGGTAGGATCGTTTTTTAATTCTTTATAGGTGGTTTCATCTTTTAGTAGGTCACACATTTTACCATTGTAATCATTTTTTGACATAATAACAGTTTCATTTGTTTTATCAGGCTGTAACACTAATAGGTTATTATTTTCTTTGAGAAATTTTTTTGTTTTGTTTATTTTTTGTGCTAAAATTTTTTTCTTTTTTTTGGGTGAGAGAAGTTCTCTTTGGAAAGTTATTTTTGTGATTAGTTATTATGTTGCAACATTGAGAACGTATATTGTCTTTGGTATTAGAATCAAGGTTTATCAAGGATGTTTCGATGTTGCTTATTAACTCAGGGATAGGTATATATTCAGCTTTTTGAAGAGGAATTGCGAAATTCGGCCCCATACTTAGTGTCTCACAAACATACTCAGGAAGATCCACATTTGTTAAGTTTTCAAGTCATGCGTGAGATTTATATTTGTGTTTGAAAGACGTTGAATTTTGTTAATGTTTTTATTTTTAATTTCTTGAAAAATAACCTCTGTTTTTTGGTCTTCTTGTTTTTTGAAATTTGGCAAGATATGTGTTGGCAGTGTGCCTTTGAGACGTTCAGCTAGCATTTTGATTTTCTTTTATAAGGATTTTATATATTTTGTTGTATCGGATATCAATAAATTTATTGTACCCTGAACGAAATTACTAAGAATGTTATCTCTGAATTTTTGTTCCAAATTTTTACAATTGAAAAGAATATGGTTTGTTTTTAAATTTAAAAAGGTTGGTGTTAAATTATTATTTTTACATCTTAGAAGAAAGATACGTCGATTTTTAAGTTTGCAATGTTGTAGGCATGTTTTTGAGTATAGCTTCATCTGCAATACTGTCTCTTCCCCGTAGGAGCTAGCGATGTTAGTAAAGGATAGCATATTTTCACCCATGCTTTGATATATTGTTGTTTTCGTTTTCTTGGCCTTAGTACTTATATTGTGAATTAAGTGGTTTCTTGGGAATAAGGCACATGAATATACTAAATTTCTGTTATATTTTTTTCATAACTTGACGTTTCGGTCGAACGTTGACCTTCATCAGAAACACTACAAAAAGGAACGATTCGAAAAAAATTTTTGTTTTACAAAATTAATAAAATATTTAACTTACGTAATTGGAAGGTTTCATGGATAACATCCTGTATATGTCAATAAATTAAACACAAACACTCAGCGACTCACATTTACATTTAAAAACTTGACATGCTGTATATACATTTACATTTCTCGAAATTTTAAGAACACATACAAGCAATATACGAATAATACTGACGAATGGTTTGGTGTATGGACGATGAGATTAGGTCTATGTCTGTAAAAACTTAAGATACTATTTTTTCTTTTTGTTTTGGAATTTAAATGCGGACTATTGTTTTTTGCTTTCTTAATCGAATTTTCACGGTACTCAAGGTCGGACAACCTTATGGCACGATCGGCAAGACCTATAATAACTGATTTTTTTTTGGGTAGAGGGTGTTAGGAATGAAAATTTAGGTAGCGTGCAATAAATTGCACTAAAACAGAATAACTATCCCGACATATTAATTAATAAAATTTTTAAAAATCGAATATATATTTTCTACAACTAAACAAATAATAATAGAAAAAATAATAACAAAACTAATACTTTTCTTACTTTACCATACATTCCGGGCTTATCTGAAAACATTAAAAACATTTTTAAGCCATACAACATTACCGTAGCTCACAAAGCACACAATTTACTAAAAACAAATTTCTCCAAAATCAAATCAGAAATTCCAAAAGATAAAAAATCACACGTAATCTACGAAATCCCATGTAAAGATTGCAATAGTGTGTATGTTGGACAAACAAGCCAATACATTAAAAACCGAATTAACGGCCATAAATATGACAAAAAAAATAAAACAGCCCTCACCAACCATGCTCTCGAGGAGAAACATAGTTTTGATTTCAATGCAGTAAAAATATTAAAGACAGAAAGTCACACTAAAAAACGTGAAATTTTGGAAATGATTGAAATACAAAAAAGACCCCATTGCATAAACTCCAAAACCGACATAACACAACTCAGTAAAATTTACAATAATATTATAAAATAATACACCTATAATGGCAACTGCATAACAACAATAGTCCGCATTTAAATTCCAAAACAAAAAGAAAAAATAGTATCTTAAGTTTTTACAGACATAGACCTAATCTCATCGTCCATACACCAAACCATTCGTCAGTATTATTCGTATATTGCTTGTATGTGTTCTTAAAATTTCGACAAATGTAAATGTATATACAGCATGTCAAGTTTTTAAATGTAAATGTGAGTCGCTGAGTGTTTGTGTTTAATTTATTGACATATACAGGATGTTATCCATGAAACCTTCCAATTACGTAAGTTAAATATTTTATTAATTTTGTAAAACAAAAATTTTTTTCGAATCGTTCCTTTTTGTAGTGTTTCTGATGAAGGTCAACGTTCGACCGAAACGTCAAGTTATGAAAAAATATAACAGAAATTTAGTATATTCATGTGCCTTATTCCCAAGAAGCCACTTAATTCATATATATATATATATATATATATATATATATATATATATATATATATATATATATATATATATATATATATATATATATATATATATATATATATATATATAAATATATATATATATATATATATATATATATATATATATATATATACTATATATATATATATATATATATATATATATATATATATATATTTATATATTCATGATTGCACTACTTTTATTCAGAATGCAGCTTACAGGTAGTAAAGGTAAACACTGGTTATACTTAACAAACGTACCTAGGGTAATTTTAAACTTGTCACTGTCAGCTTGATTTTTTATATGTAATGCATTTTTAATAACCAAATCCAATTATTTAAGGGACTCATGTTCTGTCCAACAACGAGCACACCTAACAAAGAAGCAAATTCGTGGAATTGCTAAATAATGTTAACAAAAAATACGACGTATGTGAATTTAAATGACTTAAATTTTGTGATAAATGTTTAAAAAAATTAATCTGTGAGACTAGAAATACTTTTATGTTTTGATTTGAAAGAAGACAACCAACTAAACTTAAAGAATCTACCGACATCTACCAAATAAGCTGTCTTTGTTTCCTTATTTAACAGTACTACATCAGGCCGATTATTCGTCACCCGTCTGTCGGTGATAATTGCCCGGTCGTAGTACAGTTTGAAGGCATTATTTTCAAGCTCTGAACTTGGTTAGTAGTTATAATAGAGCACAAAGGTGTTCAGGAGCCCGTCTTTATTGGCAAGATTCTGGTTTATGATGTTACACACCTGGTTGTGTCGCTGGAGGTAGTCCGTGTTTGCTAGGTAAGTACAGCCAAATGTTATATGCTGTATAGTCTCTGATCTCTCGCTACATTTTCGACACTTATCGGATTCAACGGACCGGTCTTTGATGAAGAATATCGTGTAAAATCGTGTGTTAATAATTTGGTCCTGTATAGCCATCACAAATCCTTCTGTCTCTGGGAATAGTTGTCCATCCTTTAGTGACCTGTTGGATGCTTCATTATTTATGTGTGGTCATTGTGATGTCGGCCGTGCAGTGCCATTTGAACCCACTCTTATCGTTTGTCGGGGTCTGAGAGTGACTTAACAAGATGAAATGGTATAATTTTCGTAAAAATCCAATCGACATGGACAAAAAGGGTGCCAAATAAAGTGTTTAAAAAATAAGCCTAAAAAACATTCTTATTAAATTGAGTTGAAATTTTGCATAAAATGATTTTCACCACTAGATTGAGGCTACCTTTATTTGATTTTGACATATAGGGCGTTTTTTAAACTTTGTCATTTTTGAAGAACCTCTGTATCTTGGTTATTGATCAATACAGAAAAAAACCCCAAAGTATTTGAGTCTAAAAATAGTTTTATGTTTTTATTTGAAAGAAGACACCCGAGTAAACTTAAAGAATCTGAATGGAATTTTATCATTTCTGAACTTATATTTTTAAAATCAGAATTTATATCAAAATGTATATTATTATTATTTTTAACAAGCACATCTACTACCAAGGTCATTAGGGCGCTTTATGAACTCTAATAAATTTAAAAATTACGAGTTCTTAGTGAGGATATATAAGCTGTTAATGGAGAGTTATATAGTGAAAAAATCGATAAAATTCCTTTACCCGGAACTTTTCTCGTTATGAATATTTTTTTGTATGTTACGCAATTTAATTCCCCATGTACTGATTTAGTAACACATTACTGTCTCGTTAGATATTTTAATTGAGTGCCAATTGGTTCCATCATATTGGATTCGCACCAATATTTTAACAGTTTCTTGATTTTTGGTCATAATTTAAAATAAAATAAATAAGTAAATAAGCCCGCCATTTTAGATCCATCGTGTTGAATTCGTACCAAATTATCCTTAAATGACGTTTAACGTTTCTGTAAACTTTGAAGTTAATTCGATAAGAAAATATTTCTACGTTGATTTTTTAAACATCTTGATTTCGTACCACAATTTTATCATTTTAACTCTAATTACACTTAATGCTTGCACAAAATTTGAAATTAATCTAATAAGTAGTTTTTCAGGCCGATTTTTTAAACATTTTATTAGGTCGTCATTTTGTATTGCTACCTTAGATTTACTGTAAAAAGTCTAAAATCTGAAATGAATTTATGGTACCTAGATGTTGGAGCAATGGCCGGTGACCCATCTATAGTTCTAGATGATTTTCGAAAATTTATTCTTCCGAGCCTTCCGAAATTTGACTGACCATAAACTCCCAAAAAATGTGAAATTTCAGTTCTAAATAATAATATTAATAATAATAATAATATTCATGCAACTTGCATCCAGCAGTATTTAGGACGCTACGGTAATGCGTAGTCCGTACTGTCAGCGGCGTCTAGCTCTCCGCTCTCCTAAGCACCCAGTATCCCTACCCTCCCCACACTCTAGCCACCCTTCCTAACCTTTAAAACCGCACGGAGCAACTTATCTCGGTTAAGTTGCGTGGGGAGTCACGCCCCCACGGACCCGAGTTACCTGGACCACCAGGGTCAAACGGTGGCACACTCATGAAAATGGAGAAAGCCTCGGGCCTCAGAAAAGAGCCGCTGCCTGGGGATCGCCAGGGCAGTTTTGGAGCCACTGCTGAAGGTGACAGCATGCGGGACGGTGGCCGCGAATGACTGAACAGGCGGGTCTTTGCGGAAAAAACTGCCACAGACTAGTCGATTTCAGTCGGCTTGCACATGTGCGGCCATCAAAACAATCTCGTCAAACTTCGAAAAGACGCATTGAAGTACCTACAACAAAACTGGTCGGAACTTCAGATATTTTCGTTATTTCCCGACGACGAAATGAAGGCCTTCAACAACTATTACAAGTTCATGAGCAAAACCACTATATATGGAACAAGCTTAGAGATATTTGCTCTTTCGGAAACCCAGAAGTATATCTTCTATATTTTCTCAAAACCAAGAACAACAAGAACAAAACAAATGTGCGTTAAAGAGACACCAACAATAATAGGCAAACAAACACACAATAAAATGATCTACATTCTACTAACAGGCGGGACACGTTGAGCTTCTAACACCACAAAACATCATCCCAAACAGCAGAGCATCATTAAAAGAAGCATCGGGCGAGCGGCGTAACCGTCGGGGATGTCGCGGGAAAGGACAGCTCGACTCAAACGATCACAACCAAGCAAAGAGAAATAGACCACCAAAAGTGTTTTGCCGGCTAAGCTGGCATCCACCAAGGAGAGAAAGGCAGGGCATCACATGAGCCGCATTACAGAATCTAGCGAACAGATCATGCGCTGCTAAAATGGATATACAAATACATCTGACATAGATGCTAGCCAAACACAACAACATGAGCCCATTACAACAGCGGATATATCCCAAGGACTATCTGCACCTACCAAGGCAGGTAAACCAAGGAAAAGGCTAAAATGGACAGACTAAATTAATCGAATGGTGATTTATTTCTACTACACCGCTACCAAACTTGAGACAATTTCATGAGGATACGGACATAAACTGCATACACTTTTCATAGCATAATATCCAGAATCCAAATCACTTGTCACAGAACAGAGAGTAATAGATCAAAAAAGAGTCATCACTAAGACCAGTAAGCTCACACCACTCGCATTGCAAAACATTAGAACTATGGTAGCTGCTGAACTAAACATTCATCAGCCACACATTGAGGACAGTGGGACAGATGCCGAACTTATCCCACATACAAACCAGACCAACTTTGCGCAAAAAGATCTGCACAAAAAATCCTAAAGACCATCAACGAACACATAATACTCGAGTACATTACCAATGCGATCACCATTGAGAACATTCATACAGTGATCTATGCATACAGCAGCTATAACCACGATAACCCAGAACAATAAGAAACTCACGCCACGTCACAGAAACACCAACAGGATAAAACCAAAATTCAAATGGCAGACAAGGATCGAAAACAACATTAACAGAATTAGAAAAAAATTGGGACATCTTACCCAATTCATCAACGGCAACAAGTCAACGTATCACACAAAATGTAGAGTAAATCAAATCTACATATCCTGATCACACGTTTACAGAAATCCTTGACATTCCGAAGCAAAAATTATCCGTGTATGCCGCAAGACTCCGAAGATACAAAGAGTTAAATGAAAGAAAAAACGCCAACAACCTGTTTCGAAGAAGCGAACAACAGTTCTACCAAAAAACCATGAGCAATGAGGAGGCACGAGTAATAGAACCAACGACCAAACAAGAAACCACAGAATACTGGAAAAACATTTGGTCAAATCCGAACCTAACCATAATAACGTTTCGTGGATTAAAGCGCAAGAAGACAGACACAAGTGCTTGGAGGAACAAGAGGATTTAGCAATGACACCACAAGAAGTTGCAGAAACAATCAAATACACGCATAACTGGAGATGTCCTGCAATAGATGACATTCATAACTTCTAGTACAAACAGTTTACCTCCGCATATGAAGCTCTCACTCGCCAAACTAATGAAATTATTTTAAAACCTAGTATACTCCCCCGTTTTCTCACCCAAGGAATAACATACCTTAAACCCAAAAACTCAGACACTAAGAACCCGTCAAATTTCCGACCTATTACGTGCCTTCCAACCCTATATAAGATCATCACAGCCACAATTACCAGGAAAATAGAACAACATCTAGCACACAAAAACATTCTAACGGAAGAGCAAAAAGGGTGCAGGAAAAACAGCTGGGGATGCAAGGAGCAGGTAATTATAGACAGCGTCAGCATGGAACAAACCAGAAAAAATTACAGAACCCTGCATACTGGTTACATAGATTACAAAAAAGCCTTTGGTTCTATACCCTACAACTGGCTAATCAGAGTGCTAGAATTATACAGTCAATAAAAACATCAGGCAATTTCTTATGCAAATCATGACTACGTAGAAAACTAAAATCAAACTGAGAACACAAAATAAACACATCGAAATAGAAGAGATCTACATCAGACGAGGTATATTCCAGGGAGATTCACTCAGCGCATTGTGGTTCTGCCTCTGTCTACTCTCAAACACACTGAATAACAAAAACTTCAGATTCCACATTAAACACCAAAAAAATAACCAACACAAAATAAACCATCTCTACATGGATGACATAAAATTATACACAAGTACAAAGGAACAGCTAAAGGAACTCCATAAAATCGCAGAAACGTTTACTCTGGACATCAACATGGAATTTGGTATAAGTAAATGCAAGCTACTTCATACCAACAAGGGGCAGTGGAAAGACCTCCCTAAGACGGAAACAATCAACAATGAAATCATAGATAACATGCTCAAAGAAGAAACATACAGACACCTAGGCTTCCATCAAAGCACCAAAATTAATCACACTCCCATCAAATCAGAGCTTAAGGGGGAATTTAAAACCAGACTCACAAAACTGAACTCCAGAAATCTAAAGAAAGCTATTAACACCATCGCCATACCTATTCTTACGTATTTGTTTGGTATCATTAAATGGTCACACACAGACATAGAAAACATTCACATTCTCATACGCTCCGAATTCACTAAACGCAGGAAGTTACATCCCAACGCATGCAAGGAAAGACTCACCATCGAGAGAAAAGAAGGGGGAAGGGGAATTATAGATATACAATCGCTAAATAAAAAAGAAATTTACGAACTCAGATAATTCTTCCACAACAAACAAACTAACCTTCACAAGGCAATAGTAAGGGCAGACAAGAATTATACACCGTTCGACCTATCTCAAACGAGCCACGCAGCAGACACACACAGTCACATCCCATTACGACTAGAAAAGATGAACACCTGGTCTGAAAAAACACTCCACGGAAGACACAGATACCACATAAAACAAGACCACATACATAAAAAGTTTTCATATACGTGGTTACAAGAAGGGCAGCTGTTCCCCACAGAAGGCTTCCTGCTTGCCATCCAGGACAAAGTCATAACAACCAGAAACTACCAAAAGCACATCATCAAAGACACAACCATTGAAGACGATAGGGGCAGGAGATGTCACCAGCAGAGAGAAACGTTCGATGAAATAACGAGTGAATGTAGAACATTTCGCCGGAATTGAATACACCGCGAGACACAACTCAACAGCGAACGTCGTTCATCAAGCATTTACCACAACATACAAACTAACGGAGAACACAGATCCTTATTACCATTATATACCAACGTACATACGTTTACATTTGGCTCAATTAGGACTTAATACAGACATTCACAGGAACATCCAGAAATCGGACATTTTGAAAACATGTAGCATCGTTAGATCATTTCTTAATACACAATAGTTATTTTTTTCCTTTTCCGTTTTTTTTTTGTTTTTTTTTTTTTGACTGACTTGGTATAATCCCGTCAGTATAGAATACAACCACAGGAATACTGTGAGACAAAGAAAGAAATAATAATATTAATAATTCTAATTATAATAATAATGGACCAAATGGGGTAGTGAAGCGTCTCAAATAGCCTCTCCTACTCAATTCCTACTCGTCCTCCTGCCTTATGGCTCGGTGGACCCCGAACACCAGACTGCGTCAAGTCAAGATCAGGTACCCAATCCTGGTAACGGTGAGACAATATCTGGGCTAATTCGAGAGGAAGAAACCCCACCACTAGTCGGGGTAGCAGCCCGTTTAGTGTAAATATAAAGAGCCCCTAGATCAAGAGGAAGGTCACAAGGCGGGTTGAGGGCTGACCCTTTTCGGAACCGTCAGGAGGTTCAAACTAATATGGGAGACAGAGTGAGTGGTGTACTCCCCCGTAACGAAACCACAAGGCCGGCTATCTTAACGAACAATCTACCAGCCGAAGACTTGGGAGCTTCATAGCAACAAGAAATGAGCAAATTAGGATTGGGTACCGACAACAACTCCAAGAAATCTGGCATCAGAAATATTCCATTCTTAATCTAGAATCTCAAAGGTTATCAGATCAAGCCAGATCAATAATCCTCAGAAAGGCCCTTTCAGACGCCGAAATAGATGTCATTAAAGCAGAGGTACACACACTTCTTAACCCAGAACCTGAAACTCACCATGAAAGAGCAGATGAAACAGAAGTCAGGGAGCCCCCCACCGAAAATACTGAAGCAATAGAGTTTAAAGATAAGGAACTTAGAGAACACAATAAAATTTGAAGGAATGAACTCCCCGGAGAGGAATATTCCAGGGACTGTCACCCTCAGCCCACTATGGTTTTGTATGGCGTTAAACCCTTTGAGCCACATGCTCAATACTAATAGCTATGGCTACAATATACAAGGACCCCATGGCTGTAGACTCTCACACATATTCTATATGGATGACCTGAAACTGTACTCGAACGGAACCCAACAATTACGAGGACAATGAGAGCTAATCGCGCATTTTAGCAAAGCAATCAAGATGGAATTAGGTCTAGATAAGTGTGCAGTGCTTAATGTTAGAAAAGGCAAGATAACGCAGGAGCAGGATGTCAAGCTTCTCGATGGGATGGCAATCACAGAGTTGGATGGAGGGAAAACTTATAAGTACCTGGGTTTCCAGCAAACCCCTAACATAAAAACAACTGCAATGAAAGAATATTTTCTTGAAGAACTAAAGAAACGAACAAAGAAAGTACTCCGTACATAGCTAAATTCTAAGAACACCATTGCAGCCATCAAAACCTGGGCAATTCCATCTTTAACATCAACATTTGGCATTCTCAAAGGATCAGAAACAGATTTGCAAAACGCTGATAGAATAATAAGAACACTACTTACGTCATTTCGAGGCCACCACCCGAACCCATCTTCAGCTAAAATTAACATCTCCAGATCTAGAGGAGGAAAAGGAGTAATCTGCTAGAAACAGGCGCACCTAAAACAGAAGATAATGCTGCTAAAATATTTCCGTAATGTTAACTTACCTCTGTACCAAGACCTGGCACATGCTGATATAAAGTATATCTCTGAACCTTTCAAGTTAGGAGCCGCCAGCAGAGGCAGAAACGGATGAATGGGATGAGTGGATGGGAAAACAGATTCACGGACGTTTCCCAACGGCACTTAAAGGCGATGATGTCGATAGTAAATCATCTATTTTACACTTAACAACAGGAAATCTGACCAGAGAAACTGAAGGGATGATAGGTGCTATTCAAGATCAAGTTATTGCAACACGAAGCTATGTTAAACATGTGCTTAAACAAAACATAGCTTTCGATATCTGCCAAGTATGTGGTTAAAAACAAGAGTCCATCCAGCACATATCAGGAGGATGTAGTGTAATAGCTCCAAAAGAATGCCTTAACTGCCACAACGACATCGTCAAAATCATTCATAGTCACATATGTCATAACTATAAACTGCTAAATACTATAAAACCTTACTTCAAGTATCATCCAAATATAGTTCTTGAAAATTATCAGGCTAAAGTATACTGGGCTAATACGATTATTACGGACAGAACAGTAACGAATAACGAACCAGATATACTGATTCTTGACAAGAAAAACCGTTCCGCTTTCGTCATTCATGTAGCAGTAACACTGGATGAGAACATTAGGAAGATTATAATTTGTATATTTGGATAATTAAAAATTTTTATTAAAGTTAAATTGTATGTTGAAAAAGTAACGAAGTACCAAGATCTGTGCCATGAAATTAAAACTAAACTAAACTAAAAAAAAATATTTACCAGTTAGAAAAAATAGAAGTTGTACCGTTCATAATATCTACTAATGGGCTGGTTGAAAAGAGATTCTGCAGCAACCTACAGAAGATTGGAATCAACAAAAAGATAGTTACGATTGCACAAAAAGCTGCGATCCTGGGAACCTTTCATATCGTGAGTCGCTATTTGTGGCAAGAACTACAATCTTGATCTTTAGGGACCGATTATAGTTAATATCTGAAACAAATCGTGATCTACAAAAAAAAGAATAATAATAAAAATCTCAGGGGTATAGAGAAATGCTTCTGTGTCTCCGTAATCCTTTACCTTCTTATTTCCTCACCGTCCCCAAAAAACCATTTTGTCAATTACCTCATATTTCTTATCACTCCCCGATGAGCAAACATCGTTCGCAGAGTATAAAAATCCCTGGCAAATGCAACACTTTTATGAAATGTACAATTTACGGAGTAAACGGGTGAATCGACATTGTACTACCATAACCTCTTGTCGCGGTCAGGATTTAGGTAGAGGATCCTGTGTGTTAAGTGAGTTACAGTCTCCCACGACTAGCGACGAAAGCAGCGTGTTGTCGAGTATGGCTACTGCAACAACCCCACCCCCCTTGTGGCACCAACTACCGACGCCACACGCCTAGCTCTCGAATGTAACCAATCTCCAGACCACGAAGGCTGGAAAGCCAAGGAAGCGTATGAAATGGATACCAGCAATAAATTGTTTCATAATGCACTCCCATTATGAGATCACCAGATTTGAGACCGACTTAACCATCTATCGGACTGGCCTTCATAGTGTTTTCCTTCAGAAATACCCCGATCTTCAGAACATCACTGAGCAACTCATTGCTGACCAACGGCGAGTAACTGTCCGGAATAAACTCTTGGCTGAACCAATCCTGGAACAACTTAAAGCAGAGGTGCAACTTGAACTTGAGAACGAACGCGTTGAGCCCTACGGCAGAGGGATCCGAAGAGGAAGTACGAAATGAAGAAAACATAGGTGAAGGCGAATCTACAGGACAAGACATCATTGACAGAGCCAATAACACCCGGGACAATGAAAAAATATCAGTATACAACGAACTCCAAAAAGTTGTTGCTGAGTTTAACGGCCTAGATCCAACTTAAATACCTAAGCTCCCAAAGCTTGGAACTAGTCGGGAGACTCACAGCATCTTCAAGATTTTCAACAGCGTACCAGCAGAGTTTCGTTTGGAGTATGACGTCCTTGAGAAGCTCTGCACACTCATCTACTGCTCTGCCGTTGCGGTCCTTAGATGTCATAAACAACAAGTGCATTCTCAGAAGAAAACAAGCAAAGCTACACACCAACAAAAACCCATATGACAGAAAAGACTTGAAAAGACAATTGACGATCTGAGACAGGAACTAGGAAGACTCACAGAATTTCGTAAGAATGAACACGCCTCGAGCAGACTTAAGACGCGCATTAAAAAGATATTTAAGAAGATAGGTACAAAACCCACCGATCTCAATCATCAACAAAAAGTAGATGCGTATCAAGATTCACTAAAGCAAGAACTAACAGCTAAAGTAAAACGTCTGCAGAGATACAACAAAAAGAGCATAACCGAAATGCTACATGGATACAATCTCAACGTGATCAGATTCAAACACTACAAACGGAATTTGACTCTATCACCAAGGAAAAAGTTAGCATCTTTATTAAGGGAACGAGCAACTGGAAGTCACCAGGAGTTGATCACATTTAATTTCTGGTATAAGAAATTTGAGGTCCTCCATGAAGCTATGGCATTTCACTGAAATAATGCATCATCCGGAGACAACCCCCGCATTTCTTATGCTAGGCACTACAACTATGCTATCCAAAAGCAATATGACAGAAGACCCGTTCTAGTACAGGCCCATCACCTGTTTGCCCACCATGTACAAGATTCTAACATGATGCATTGCAAATCGTATCTATTATCATATTGACAGTCATAACCTATTAGCCGAGGAACAGAAGGGATGCATTCGAGACCATCAAGAATGCAAAGAACAACTTATCATCGACTCCGTGGTTCTTACGCAGGCACAGAAAAAAAGAACGCAACATACACACTGCTTTTATAGACGATAAAAAGGCGTTTGACAGTGTACCACATTCCTGGCTCATAGGTGTACTAGGAACATACAAAATTCACCCATCAATTTCCTAGCAACTATCAAGCATCAGTGGAGAACGAACCTGACGATCTATAATGGCGGTCAATCTCTTACCACCGATGAGATCCACATCAATAGGGGAATTTACCAAGAGAATCGTTAAGTCCACTTCGGTTCTGCTTAGCGATGAACCCCCTCTTCTCGTTGCTCAACAATACAGGTCATGGTTTCAACATCAAGGCCAATAGAGACGATTCCCGAATTTGGCAATGGGAATAAAAAGGCTGTGGAAACAGAAAAGAGTCATCATTGTTCCACTTGTCATATTAGTAACAGGCCTCACCCCAACAACGTTAACACCGCTTTTGGCTCAATTAGGACCTAATACAGACATTGACAGGAACATCCAGAAATCGGTCATTTTGAAAACATGTAGCATCGTTAGATCATTTCTTAATACACAATAGTTGTTTTTTGCTCCTTTACCTTTTTTTTTGTACTGACTTGATATAATCCCGTCAGTATAAAATACAGCCACAGGAATACTGTGAGACAACAAACAAAAATTACAATAATAACATAAATTCTGAAATATATTCTGATTTTAAAAATATAAGTTCAGAAATGATAAAATTGGATTCAGATTCTTTAAGTTTACTTGGGTGTCTTCTTTCCAATCAAAGCATAAAAGTATTTTAGTCTCATAGATTAATTTCTTGAAACAATTATCACAAAATTTAAGACATTTAAATTCACATACGTCGTATTTTTTATTAACATTATTTTGCAATTCCATAAATTTGCTTCTCTGTAAGGTGTGCTCCTTGTTGGACAGCACATGAGTTCTATTTAAAGGACTCATGTGCTTCCAACCAAATCTAATTATTTAAAATTAGATTTGGTTATTAAAAATATATTAAAAAAAGTGTCAGGGCGTTTGTTTAGACATAGGCTGATTGACGATGTTATCAAGAGAGCTCTTGTTTCAGCTGAAATTTCAAAAGTTCTTGATCCTCTTGGGTTATGCCCAAGCGATGGAAAGCGTGCAGATGGAATGTCTTTAGTCTCTTGGAAGTCATGCAAAGCTTTACTTTGGGATGCTACATGTAAACATACCTTAGCAGAATTTTACATCAAACAAACATCAGTTAAAGCAGGTATGGCTGAATCTCAATTTCAATAAGTATGAAAAAGTTGAAGGCCGCTTTATTTTTATTCCTCTGGGAGTAGAGACTTTTGGTCCTTGGAGGAGTGAAGCGAAACCTTTTGTTTTTGAACTAGGTGTGCATATTAGAGGCAAACGTGCTAAAATCTGTATTAATAAGTTATATTTATTCATGTATGTATATTTAAATGTATGTGTGCATCCTTGTTTTGTAAAACGTATAATGTTGTACTATTAACGTGCAGCCATAGACATTAATATGGGAATTTATTCGATAGAATTAAAGTTTGTTTACAAAAAACACATCTGACAAATAAAAATGAACTGGTGAAACTTTAGTAAAAATTCAATCCAGATGAACATAGTGAGATGATGGGTGCCAAATAAAGTGTGAAATATAACCCTAAAAACTTTATTCAATTGAGTTGAAATTTTGAACAAAAATTAGATATGATATAGAAATAAACTGGTAATATATTGATCAATTAAAATTAAACAGGACGCGCTAAAAAGAAATTAATTTTTAATTCGAAATTTTTATATACAGGTAGGGCGGCTTTTTCGACATACAAGCAAGCTTTTGGCGAAACTAAAACAGATAGAAGAAAATCAGGGGTAGGTCAGTAGAAAACCTAAGGTAATCCACCTGGGTAGAAAGCCCTAGAAAACTTGTTTTATACGTGTATAGTAAAAAATCGAGGTTTTCTACCAAGGTAAAATACATCAAGCATCAAGTTATAGCATATTTTTTTTCATATTTTTCTATTATTTTTGACATTTTTTATTTTATTCTTAGTAAATAAAATTATAATTTTTGAAAATGTAAAAAATAAGTTTTCATCTTATTCAAATGCAAAAATATCGCTTTGCCATCGATTCAAGGTATAAAAAATTGAGGAAAACATATGAATCGTATATAGCAAATATGGATATATTTTTAATTGTAGGCAAACGTAACGCTTAAATAACGAAGAAGCTTCTTCTTGATGACAGACCTCTAGTAGCCGTGGTCCGGTAATAAAATCAAAAACAAAAAATAGATCCAAGCGTACTGCGTATGGGTTTACAAGCATTAAAATATGTGGTGAAAAACGTCAACGTGTACTTTGCTCCCATGTAGCAGCAAGTAGCAGGTAGCATACAACCCAATAAATTGAAAAGGCATTCAGAAACTCTGCACAAAGAATATTTTGATAAGTCACTTGAATTTTCTTCAGAAAAACTTAGATTTTTGGGGAAACAGAAATTTCCACAAAACACAGTATACAAGAAAACCTTATTGGCATCGCACAAAGTGGCTTGTAAAATAATCAAATATAAGAAGCTCTATACTGTAGAAGAGCCACTCGTTCTACCAGCTTATACAGACGTGATAGAAATCAGCTAGCAAATTTTTTTAAAAAAGATATTTTACAAAATAATTTATAGATAAGCATATTTTTTGTACGCTTCTGGTAACACCAAATCACGAGCAGTTAATGTAATTATTGATTTGTATCTGATAGACGGTCTATTCGAAGTATGATCGGTCTTTACCCGTATATAGCAAATATGGATATATTTTTAATTGCAAGCAAACGTAAGCTTAAATAACGAAGAATCTTCTCTTGATGACAAACCTCGACTAGCCGTGGTCCTGTAATAAAATCAAAAACTCGAAAATATAACCAAGCGTACTGCGTATGGTTTTATAAGCATTAAAATAAGGGGTGAAGAAAAACCTCAATATGTAATTTGCTCCAAAATTTTGGCTGCAGGCAGCATACAACCCCATAAATTGAAAAGGCATTTAGAAATTCTGCAAAAGAATATTTTGATAAGTCCCTTCAATTTTCTTCAGAAAAACTTAGGTCTTTGTGGAAACAGAAGTCAAATTTCCACAAAACACAGTATATAAGAAAACCTTATTGGCATCGCACAAAGTGGCTTGTAAAGTAATCAAATATAACATGTTCCATATTATAGAAGAGCCACTCGTTCTACCAGCTAATACAGACACGATAGAAAGAAGCTATAGGTCAGGTCGTGATGTTTTGTCTACTTTTTATTTTATTCTTTTATATTTTTTTGTAGACTATAATCTTACGGCTATGATCTGAATAACACTCGACAGTATTCTACTTTACATGGTTTTTACATATTTTATTAACGTACTGTTAAAAAAATGGGATAAACAATATTTGCTGGAATGGCAGGTTTATTTGGTAGAGTACCTAACTAAACCGCTAGACAGACGAATTTATACATGCGAAATTTTTGACCTTGTCTAGCAGTAAATATGGAGTTTATAGCTCAGAAAAACATAACTGTAGCGGACTTCAACAAATCTGTTTTACAAAGTATTACGTAACCTTGTAAAGACGACTGCTCAAAAAAGATCTTTTTGTGTTCTTTTCTAGTCAAAATAATATATTATTAAATATAAAAAAAACTTATAGGGTCTTCTACATATCTCTTTAGAGAAATAGTATGTACGTACATATGTGTATAGGATGATGACTTAAAAATATGGAGCAGACATGATTTCTAATGGAACACCCTGTATAATATATATTCATCACATGAGCCTATTCCAGCTGAATATAAATATACTGACGTTGTTATATTTATATTTACAAGATGTATATAGGATAACTCAAGTACCTATAGCAGACCAAACATGACTTTTCTAATGAAACATATGTTATACTTTTATCAAATGAATTTTTCTCGCTGACTATAAATATATTAAGATTGATACCTTAATCTCGAAAGATTTTCGAATAGTTTGATAAAAAATCCTTCTATTTCTATTGATTCCACTATGTTGGAGAACGTTCTTCGTCTCTCTCTTAAACATTGCTTGTTATGTCATAATTTTGTCAAATTTCTTGAGAATATGTTTATAATCAGCAAGTAGCAACTCATTTAATGCACATAAAAGATACAAATACAAATAAATATAAGTTGGGTTTGCATAGATACTAATTTAAACCACTTTCTCATTATAATATTTCTTATATATCTTTTCTATTTAACTGTTTAAAAGTTACATATATCCGCAAAAGTCCTATTTAAAATTTTTATTCCGCTCGAAAAAAAAAATAAAAAACTGATTTTTTAAATAATTCGCGATAATTCTAATTCGCTTAGACTTTTTAAACACGCAAGTATATTACTTGTATAAATTGCTTTCTTCTAATTATGCCCTTTCAGAAACTTATTCGCTTTTGTGAAAAGCTTAAATCGTTTTTTTTTAGTCGTTTTAGATGTCGTTAAAATAACACTTGCTGAAACCGTTTCTGAAATATAGAGACTAAAAGGTAAAAAGTGCGTTTTTCTACAACGCCAAATTCGAGTAAATAGGTGCCATATAATACAAGCTATATGTAGACCAGAACCAAACGGCTATAATTTAAATACCACTCTCGACCTACTATCCCACTTTATATAAGTTAAGCAACATTTAGCTGTTCAGGAGTTAAGAAGACTAGATGTTTTCTTGACAGCTGCCAAAATATTTTTTTAAAATAAATTATGTGAAACTGTGAAAAACACTACCGCGAAAAAAAACAGGTTTTTGACAGCTGTCGAAATATTTTTTAAAATAAATTACGCCTCAAAAATATACATGGAAATGTAAAAACCGTATTTAAAAATTTTAGGTGGTACCAAAGTTACGGGGAATAAGCATTTTTTTGACAGCTGTCAAAATATTTGTTTTTAATAAATAACGCCACTAAATTAAATGTGTTAACCGTATGTGAAAATGTTAAATAATTTAGAAGTTACGGGAAAAAAGACAGTTTTTTTGACAGCTGTCAACAAATATTATTAAATTAACTCACTAAAAGTTACATGGAACTATAACTTTTAATAAATTGCGCCAATGAAAGGTACATGACACTATGAAAACTGTATTTAATAATTTTAAGTCGTTTTTGAGAGATGTCAAACTACTTTTTTTATTAATTTGCTTCTAAAATTACACTTACACTTACACTTTTTTGAAGATATCGATCTAAAAGAATTCTTTTTGTCATCTATGCCTTTTGAGAATGTTTTTTTTTTGTCGAGAGCTTGAACTGTTTGGCCACAAGAGGCAGAAAAGATCTTTGTTTTCACCCAAAAAACGTTTAAGTTAAGTAAAGTAAGTAAAAAAGTTTAAAAAAATCGGTAAATTTCCTTTACCCGGAACTTCCCTCCTTATGAATCTTTCCTTTTATTTGGAAAAGTGAAATGTATTCCAATTTAATACAGTACATAGTCATTTAGAAACACACTTTTAAAACATTTTTATTCATCGTCATTTTGTTAGATCATATTGGATTCTTACCAATATTTTACCAGTTTCTATCTATGCCACACTTGACTTTTGTGTACAATTTAAAAAAAATTTAATAAGTAGTTTTTATATCAACACACCGCCATTTGGTTATGTCATGTTGAATTCGTACCAGTTTATCCCTATATAACTTTTAATTTTTCTGCAAAATTTAAAAGTCAATTGAATAGGATTTTTTTTATCTCTATATCATACTTAATGCTTGCACAAAATTGAAATTAGTCTAATAAGTAGTGTTTTCAGGTTGATTTTTTAAATATTTTCTCCATATTGTGTTGCTATCTTATATTCATACCAAATTTTTACCAGTTCATTCCTATATAACACTTGATTTTTGTGCAAAATTTGAGGTAAATTGGATTATTAGTTTTTTCAGTAATAATTTTTTTAACGTTTCCGGTCCTCCTCCATCTTATTCCGGCATATTGGATTTTTACCAAAATATTACCAGGTCATCCCCATGTGACATTTTTGACCAAAATTTGAAGTGACTGATAAGTAGCTTTTAAGTAATGCCGTGAACTGACATACAGACAGACACACCGACAGTCGGCCCGACGAAATTGTTCAAACATATTTTTTGGCATCTAGGGATGCTAAAACGTGAAAATATATAAAACCTGAGAAGTTGATTTTTTCACGATTACAAATATTATATTTAGCCGCCATTTTGTTCGGTCATCTTGAATTAGTACAACAGTTTTAGTAGTTCATCTGTATACCACAATTATTTTTGGCATGCAATTTGAAATTAGTCTATTAAGTAATTTTTCAGACTGAATTTTTAAATATTTTTCTAAGCCGCCATTTTGTTCTGCCATCTTGAATTCGTACCAAAATTTACCAGCTAATTCCTACATAATACTTGATTTTTGTGCAAAATTTGAGATAAATGGTATAAGTAGTTTTTTAGTAATAATTTTTTTAACATTCCACTAGGCCGCCATTCTGTTTAGACATATTGGATATTTGAAATTACACCTATCGGTCTCACTCTGCAAGGGGAAGCAAAACTGATAGATCTTCAAGTATAGCAGAAATACCTGGAAAAATATTGATGCGAATCTAATGGTGGCCTATCAAAAGATCAAAAAAAAAACACAATATAAACAACGGTAAATTTTCTTTACCCGGAACTACCCTCGGTATGAATCTTTTTTTTTTTTTCGTTAGGGATAGTTAAATGTGACCCAATTTAGTTCTGTGACTATGTACAGAACTTTCTTCATGTATAGTAGAAAAATCGGATTTTGGATGTAACTGTGTAATGAAGCAAAAGCGTTTCATATGATGTTACCTTTTTCTTCTTGTTACCTTTGTGAAACTGTTATTTCCTCTGTAGCTTTAAAGTCCAAATATCGAAACAAGCCCAGAAAATGAGCTCAGAGTCTATATTGCGAGTATGAACCAAACCTCGACAGGCTGAGCACTTTAAAGCAGGCACATATTAGGTCTATGCCGTTGCAAATGTTATAAGCATTCTAGTTTTACTGCATTTGTTATGAATATATTATCGCAAATTTAAATTTGA
Organism: Kuschelorhynchus macadamiae; assembly: GCA_030620095.1. NCBI lineage: Eukaryota > Metazoa > Arthropoda > Insecta > Coleoptera > Curculionidae > Kuschelorhynchus > Kuschelorhynchus macadamiae. The sequence goes on along the minus strand of JAUTXW010000975.1, from coordinate 2,498,806 downwards.
AACACACATGTGAAAAAACAATTCTAATGCTCGTTTATTCGGCGCCGTCCCTGTGCAGTTTCGCGCTACCTTAAGCGGGAGCCCCTACAGTTAGAAAACCGCCTCTGTAACTACATTGTTATGCGATCTCACTTGTTAAGTAACAAGTCAGATGTTAACAGTATTTAATAAAATTTTTGTTAATTTTATCAATTTTGTCAGTATCTAGAGTACAATTTGTTGTTAAAATATCCTTAAATTATAAATAACTGCTATGTAGCAATGGTCACCGTAGTAAAGACGAAAGTCCCTCTTAGAGTCTTAAAAAAAGTACCTTTCATGGGACTATATTGATTTATTAACGACATAAACGCTAAAAGCATCCAATTGGGCAGACCTGATGTCTGTATATCCTTAGGGCTAGTCGCACAAAATTACTTTCTGTGATTAAATCACAATTAATTTTCTAAGACATTTCTAAAATTACATATAATTTTACAAATTCTTAATTGCTATATTCCCAGAACCGCACCGTTGACCCTTGTCAAAACTTGGCCGCTGGTCACACCATGTTATTAGCGTGTCACACATGTTTCACCTTTTCAGAGAACTATCTTGGTCTTGACAAAGGTGGTAAAACATTTTTATAGATACATAATAAATGTCAAATAGCTAATGTCATTTTCAGTGGCGGCACAATTGCCATTCATCGAACATAACAAAAATGCACCACTTAATTTTTGTCCCTGCAAAATGTTAGATTGTGTTAAATGTAAAATCGTTTACATAATTGGTTGAAAGGTTTTACTAACATACTTAATTAAGTCTTTGTCTTTACCAAATTAAACAGAACCTTCTATATTTAACAATCTTAAAAGGACATGGATGGAACTGGTTACGTGTTAATAAAACAGTTATTTCGGTTTTACTTCAGTCTTGAGAAGGAAATATGTATTGAGATCGTGAAAAATTACCTTACGATTTTTTTTAGCTCTTCACATTTCAGGATCCTTCTGTGCCAAAAAGCATGTGTTCTCAATTCCGTCGGTTTGTGTGCCTGTCTGTCTATCCGTCTGTTCGCAGAATATCTGAAACACTACTTACCAATTGACATTAAATTTTGCTCAAATATTAAGGCTCATGAGGGTATAAAATAACGTTTTCGTAAAAATAAAATATGGCGAAACAAAAAGTAAAAATTTTGGTATGAAGGTGACATTACGGGACTAAAAAACAACCTAATAATTTAAAAAAAATCAGTGTAAACAAATTATTTATTCAATAGATTTTAAATTTTACCCAAAAATTAAGTACGATATACCTAGGCGGAAACTGTTAAAATATTGGGGCGGATCAAAATGTTTAAAACAAACAATATGAAAAAATCCGTAAATTTCTTTTACCCGGAACTCCCTCGTTATAAATCTTTTTTTTTCGTTAGGGATAGTGAAATGTAACCAAATATAGTTCTGTTCTGTGATTATGTACAAAACTAAATTGGGTCACATTTAGGAACGTGTTCCGTCATATTGAACTCATACTAGTTTTACATTTAAATCACTCTCCAAGATTTTTTCAGATCTTCACGTTTCAGAGTCCCTAGATGACGAAAAACATGTTTTCTCAATTCTGTCGGTCTGTCTGTTCGCGGCGTAGCTAAAAAACTACTTAACCGTCAAAAATTAAGGGTCATATGGGGACGACTTGGTAACATTTTGATAAAAATCCAATATGGCGGCCTAGTGAAATGTATTCAAGTTGTGCCATAACTAAATATGGTATAGGTATCAACTAGTAAAATAGTGATACAAATTCAAGATGACTGAACACAATGGCGGCAAAAAAATCTTTCATGCTGAATGTTTAAATATCTTGAAAAAATAATTCTCTCAGGTTTTACACATTTTTACGTTTTAGCGTCGCTAGAAGACAAAAAAAAATATGTTTTATCAATTCCGTCGGTCCGTCTGTCGGTCTGTTTGTTTGTCTGTGTGTTCGCGGCATAGCTTAAAAACTACTTACCCGATTGACTTCAAATTTTGGTCAAAATTTAAAGGTCATATGGGGATGACCTGGTAATATTTTGGTAAAAATCCAATATGGCGAAACAAAATGGCGGCCTAACAAAATGTTATAAAATAATTATTAAAAAAACGACTCATCCAATTTATCTCAAATTTTGCAAAAACATCAAGTATTATGTTGGAAGCAACTAGAATCTTCTTAGTACGAATCCAAGACGGCGGAAAAAATGGCGGCTTAATAAAATAATTAAAAATTCAGCCTAAAACAACTGCTTAACGGTTTAATTTCAGATTGTGTGCCATAACTATCGGTAATCAACTAGTAAAATGGTGGTACTAATTCAAGATGGCCGAACAAAGTGGCGACCAAATAAAATATCTGCGAAAAAGTCACCCTCTCAGGTTTTACACATATTTACGCTTTAGCGTCCCTAGATGCTAAAAAATATGTTATATCAATTCCGTCGTTCCGTCTGTCGGTCTGTCTGTCTGTCAGTTCGCGGCCTAGTTTAAAGACTACTAACCCGACTGACTTCAAATTTTGGTCAAAAATTAAGGGTCATATGGGGATGACCTGGTAAAATTTTGGTAAAAATCGCCATTTGGTTCGACCTTCGAAATGTTAAAAAAATTATTATTAAAAAACTACTCACACAATTTATCCCAAATTTTGCACAAAAATCAAGTATTATGCTGGAATCAACTAGTAACATTTTGATACGAATCCAAGATGGCGGAACAAAATGGCGGTTTAAAAAATATATAAAAATTTAGCCTGAAAAACTGCGTAAAGGTTTGATTTCAAATTGTGTGTCATAACTAATTGTGGTATAGGGATCAACTAGAAAAATTCTGGTACTAATTCAAAATAACCGAACAAAATGACAGCCAAATATTTTTTTTAATCGTGAAAAAGTCAAACTCTCAGATTTTACACATCTTGACGTTTTAGCGTCCCTAGATCCCAAAAAATGTTGGGCTGTCAGTTCGCGACATAGCTTAAATACGGATTGACTTCAAATTTTGATAATAAAATAAGGGTTATATGGGGATGACCTGGTAATATTTAGGTAAAAATTCAATATGGCGGAACAATGTTAAAATTTTTTATTAGAGTGGTGTATTATTTGGGGTAAAGATCTAGTAAAAAAAGGCTTTTTTTAAATCGTCGACTTTTCGCAACTTAATTGTTGCATCCTTAGGACACATATATAGAACCTATATCCTTCATTGAAACCATATTATCTGTCTTTACCTACTCCGGTGGTCCGTATATATTTCCTAGATTTTATATTTCTAAATGGTTTTCGTAAACAATCCTCTTGTTGTTATGTTAGAGAGGTGTATTATTTGGGGTTAGGATCCAGTATAAAAACCAAAAGTCGTTTCGCAACTTTATTGTTGCATCCTCAGGACACACATATAGATTCTATATCTTGCATGAACCCCATATTATCAGTATTTACCTACCCCGTTGGTCCGCAGATATTTCCCAGATGTTAAGTTTCTATGGTTTTCGTTAACGATCCTTTTGTTGTTATGTTAAAGCGGTGTATTTTTTGGGGTTAGGATCTACTAAAGAAACATAAGATTTTTTAAATTTTTCGACGTTTTGCAACTTTATTTTTGCATCCTCAGGACACATATTCTATATTCTGCATGAAACCCATATTATCAGTCTTTACCTACTACGTTGGTCCGCAGATATTTTCCAGATATTAAGTTTCTAAATGGTTTTCTTTAATCTTGATTTTATGTTAGAGTGGTGCATTTATCGCAAGGGTTAGGATACAGTAAAAAAAACAAAAGTGTTTTGTTTAAACTGTCGACGTTTCACAACTTTATTGTCGCATTCTTAGGACACATATAAAGATTGTATATCATGCATGAAACCCATATTATCAATATTTACCTATTAAGTTGCTTCGCAGATATTTCCCGGATATTAAGTTTCTAAATGGTTTTGGTTAACGATCTCGTTGCTGGAATGGTGTATTATTTGGGATTAGGAAATATCTGCGGACCAATTCAACATGACGTAGCAAAATGGCGGTATATGTCAATGTAAAAACTACTTATTGAATTTATTCTAAATTATGCCCAAAATCAAGTGTGGCATAGGTAGAAAGAAAATGGTAAAACATTGATAGGAATCCAATAACATGGAAGAAAATGGGAACTTAATTGTTGCATCCTCAGGACACATATATAGATCCTATATCTTTCATTGAAACCATATTACCAGTCTTTACCTACTCCATTGGTCCGTATATATTTCCTAGATATTATATTTCTAAATGGTTTTCGTAAACAATCCTCTTGTTGTTATGTTAGAGGGGTATATTATTTGGGGTTAGGATCCAGTAAAAAAAACAAAAGTCGTTTCGCAACATTATCGTTGCATCCTCAGAGAACACACAATATATTCTATATCCTGCATGAACCCCATATTATCAGTATTTACCTACGCCGTTGGTCCGCAGATATTTCCCAGATGTTAAGTATCTATGGTTTTCGTTAACGATCCTTTTGTTGTTATGTTAAAGTGATGTATTTTTAGGGGTTAGGAACTAGTAAAGAAACATAAGACTTTTTAAATTTTTCGACCTTTTGCAACTTTATTGTTGCATCCTCAGGACAAACATTCTATATTCTGCATTAAACCCATATTATCAGTCTTTACGTACTACGTTGGTCCGCAGATATTTTCCAGATATTAAGTTTCTAAATGGTTTTCGTTAATCTTGATTTTATGTTAGAGTGGTGTATTATTTGGGGTTAGGATACAGTAAAAAAACAAAAGTGTTTTGTTTAAACTGTCGACGTTTCACAACTTTATTGTTGCATTCTCAGGGCACATATATAGATTGTATATCATGCATGAAACCCATATTAGCAATATTTACCTATTAAGTTGGTTCGCAGATATTTCCCAGATATTAAGTTTCTAAAAGGTTTTGGTTAACGATCTCGATGTTAGAATGGTATATTATTTGGGATTAGGAAATATCTGCGGACCAATTCAACATGACGTAGCAAAATGGCGGTATATGTCAATGTAAAAACTACGTATTGAATTTATTCTAAATTATGCCCAAAATCAAGTGTGGCATAGGTTGAAAGAATAAAACAGAGTAAAACATTGATAGGAATCCAATATCATGGAAGAAAATGGCGCCCAATAAAAATGAAGACAGTATATGTAACACATATATATTGTGACTGTGTACTGAACTAAACTGGGTCACACTTCTCTATTCATAACAAATGGAAAAAACATAACGAGGAAAGTTCCTAGAAATTTACCGATTGTTTAGATATGCCACGAACAGACAGACCGACGGAATTGAGAAAACCTGTTTTTCGGCATCTAGGGACCCTGAAATTTAAAGAACTGAAAACATCTCGAATGATGATTTTTTACGATAACAATACTTCCTTCTATTAATGATCGCATTTAGTTTCGGAGATAGTTATTTAGTAGTTACATATAAATATTGTGTTATCTTTCACTTTTCCAGACAAAAGAACAGATTCCTTATGAGGAGACTTCAGAGTAATTGGGTTAAGCCAACGACAGACAACACTTCGTATAGACAAACAAATAGCCCTAACTCGCCCTCTCGACAATTCAACCCCTAACCTTATTGCGCGGTGACCGAAACCTTTTAAGCGGGGCATACACGATGAAATCCAGTCTCTTCGCAGGCAGCGAGTGTATGTCTCACGATACAGTCTCATTATCACTAGCAGACACACACTCTGAGACTTTGTCACTCAGTTTCCAATATTGGTTCAATTCATCAGGGCATCGCGCCCCCTACTGCAGAAGTCGGTCTCAATGCTACCGTCTCGGCAACGCAGTACATGACTTGAAGCAATACCATTCACAATGAGCTTTCCCTCTGAGTCTTATATATCGCCGTATGCGACGAGATGTATCTCATCGTGTATATCCCATTTTAAATCGTTTCGAGACCAAAACCGCTACTTACTATATTGAGGCGGTCGGACCCGGTCTCGAAAAAAAATCCCAAAATAACCTATAGTTTTCATTATTTTATTAGTAATTTCGATATCAATATTTAAACAAATTGTACGTAGATACAGAGTGGCTAAACTGCATACTAGATTTATTTTTAAATTTTTTTCAAGAATTAAGTGTCATCTAGAGATAAACTAGTAAAATTGTGGTACAAAATGGCGGCCAAATAAAATGTTTGTAATAGTGCAATCGCTCTCCTAGGTCTTTACACATCATCAAGTTTAAATGAAGGGTCCTATGGAGGTGTCCTAATAACAATTTAGTGAGAATCCAGTAATATGGCGGATTAATGAAACGATTAAAATTTCTGTACCAAAAAACTACTTTTCCAATTGACTTGAAATTTTGCACAAAAATCAAGTATTCAACAGAGGCCTGTAGTGCGACTTCTTTATGGGAAAAGAAAATGGCAGCCTAATAAAATGTTTAAATATTCCGTAAAATTCCGTTTATCCATATATATATATATATATATATATATATATATATATATATATATATATATATATATATATATATATATATATATATATATATATATATATATATATATATATATATATATATATATATATATATATATATATATATATATATATATATATATATATATATATATATATATATATATATATATATATATATATATATATATATATATATATATATATATATATATATATATATATATATATATATATATATATATATATATATATATATATATATATATATATATATATATATATATATATATATATATATATATATATATATATATATATATATATATATATATATATATATATATATATATATATATATATATATATATATATATATATATATATATATATATATATATATATATATATATATATATATATATATATATATATATATATATATATATATATATATATATATATATATATATATATATATATATATATATATATATATATATATATATATATATATATATATATATATATATATATATATGTATATATATATATATATATATATATATATATATATATATATATATATATATATATATATATATATATATATATATATATATATATATATATATATATATATATATATATATATATATATATATATATATATATATATATATATATATATATATATATATATATATATATATATATATATATATATATATATATATATATATATATATATATATATATATATATATATATATATATATATATATATATATATATATATATATATATATATATATATATATATATATATATATATATATATATATATATATATATATATATATATATATATATATATATATATATATATATATATATATATATATATATTACGCATATAAAGACTGTTTGTTTTAAGTAGGGAATTCCATACGACGGAATTTGGGCGTAAAGGTGAGTTTACTGATTTTTCTGAGATGTAAGTAATGCAATTACAATTACTTTTCCAAAAAAAAACGTAGATAGGTTCCGTAATTATTACATTTTGTAACCATTACTGTCCTGTGCATTTCTGCTAGTTAGCAGTGATAAGGTAAAGGATCGGAGATTCAACTTAGCCATTGTCGGACTTGAACGCCGTCTCAAAACGAAACAATTAAGCCAAGTTATTAATTACTGCTCAGGTCAAACAATTATTTTGCCGATTAGCGAACAAAGTGTTATAAAACAATAATTCTTTATAGAAAATTAAAACAGATTCAGTCAGTATCCAGTGGTGATTGGAAATGAATACGGCCCCCTGGGGCGGAAACTCGCATGCCCCCCCGTAGTAAGTCACACAGACTCATTATTTACAAGGCTGCGGGCTCCTTTGCCAAGACAGGACTAGCCGCATAGCCTTCAAGGTCATGGAATGGATCGGTTCATTTAAATAGAACACATATCAAAACATAACCCCCGATAGGACTTTTGAATAATTTATTGGTTTAGAGTACTGTAATGGCTGTTCAGTAAATTTGATTGAACATAGTATCATTGAGATACTAGAAAATGTATAAGTTTGAAGTGTTTTGCCGTAGTACACAGGAAAAATAATCTAACGGCTTTGCTATGATGACCATTGCTACATAAAAATATTTTTAATTAAAGGATATTTTCACTTTAACAGTAAATTGTTCTCTAGTAATCCACAAAATTGTTAAAGTTAACAAGAATCTTTATCAAATATTGTTAATATTTCAATTGTGACTCACCACTAGAATCGTTTAACACTGTCGTTACAAACATAAAGTAACTGTCACATTCAATAAGAAGTAATAAGAAGAGCCAAAACCCAAAATTGACAATATTCTCTGAAACTTTGATAATTTTTTACTGTCACGTTGCATACATTTAGATCATTTTTAGAATACTGGTTGATTTTGAGGTGCTGATGGCGAATCTCATGTAAGATACCACTCATTAAAGTTTTATAACTTCTTTTTAAATACATTTGTAATTCGAATAATAAATAGTCATAAAACATCTATTAATCAAAACAATTTTTTTCCGAAAAATGTTATCCTTGTATAAAAACTTTACTTAAAAAAGGTTATTACCTGAAACACAATGTTTCCTTCAAAAAAATCAAATTTTCTTCTTAATTGGTATATTATGACAAAGTTGAGGAAAAAATGTTTTCCTTTGTTTAAAGTAAAACTTAATTCTGTATAAAAAATAGTATTTTGATAATGCCAAATGGAATTTTAAAATTTTCGTTTATTGTGAAAATTACTTCATTTACTACTAATAAAGTGAAAATTTAGAAATGGAGTTTAGTTAAGAAACCTTGATAGGTAATAGCTCAAAAATGAAAAATCTGTCTTTAGATTTGGAATCAGTGTCCTAAATTCTACCAGTATCAAATATATTTAAAATACGCGATGATCTAATAATAAAAAAATTACCCCAACTTATAAAATGAAAAAATCTGAGCACTGAACGGTGACTAAAGCAAACTACCAAAAAAGAATCAAAGAATAATGAAAGGACATTCTTTTTGAGTCCTGGTCATCTCCATATTCATCAGCTTGAAGTTAGATCACTAGCTCTTATAAAGAAAAAAATATTTTTTATGGGAAATGTAAGTAATCAAAATAAATGCTAAAAAAAATAGATTATGTACAAATATAATATTATTCCCGCCTTTTGGACTGTAGGTCAAAAAACGTCTTAGAGAATTCTCCCCTTTCGAGATCAAATCTAGGAAGTGGAAGTATATGTTTTAAATTTTGAGTTGTAGTGGAATACATTTGCCAAATTCTGAATATTGGTATTTTAGTTCTTAACTCAACGTTGGTTGAGGTAAGACAGGTATTGACCTGTCTCATAGCCTTCATAGAATTTGCAGAGGAATGGATAAATTCATCATTGGCCTTTATTTTGACTTTCTAATAGCTGGTAATTCATTTGCTTTAATATTTTAGTAAAGGATTTTATAAAAACTATCAAAAATGTTATAACCCTATATTAGAAAAAAATTATTGACATCCCAAGGACTTAAGATACAGGGCATTGCAACAGTGTTGTGTAAAACTATAATTCTTATTTCTCTAAAAATAATTCCAATAAAATATTTCCAAATATTTTACCAGTAAAAACCTGAATCATATTATTGCAACGGAGCGCTATGTCGCAAAATGTGGTGTTACTTACTTCTTGTAAAAGGGTTTTAAAATCCATTCTAAGTTTTTTTTTCAATAAGATTTGTCATCTAACCCCACTTTTTATCTGACATGTCGGATTTTTGTTCTGTTTACTTCCCTTGCAAACGGGAAGTATTATAATCGTGAAAAAATCACCTTCCGAGATTTTTCATTTTTCATCTGAAAAACCTGTTTTCTCGAATCCGTCGGTCTGTCAGTTTGTCTATATGTTCGCGGAATAGGTGAAAAACTACTTACCCGACTGACTTCAAATTTTGATTCAAAATTAAAGGTCATATGGGGATACCCTGGTAACATGTTGGTAAAAATCCAATATGACGAAACAAAGTGGCGGCGTAATGAAATGTTAAAAAAATTACTACTCTTATCTTAAGTATAACGTAGCAATGAACTGGTAAAATCTTGGTACAAATCAAAGTGGCGAAACAAAATAGCAGCTTAATTAAACGTCCTCAAAAAACTAAATATCTATTAAACTGATTTCAAATTTTGTGTAAGAATTAAGTGTGATATAAAGATAAACTGATAAAATTGTGATACTAATTCAAGATAGCGGACAAATAAAAACCAAATCTACTACCAGATTTATTTCAAATTATGGTCAAAAATTAATGGTTATACGAGGATGACTCGGTAATATTTTTATCAAAATCAATATGGCGGCCTAATGAAATGTTAAAAGATTTATTACTAAAGATGTTGCACAAAAATTAAGTATTACATAGGAATGAACTGGTAAGATTCTGGTACGAAGGTGGCAAAACAAAACGACGGCCTAATAAAATATTAAAAAACCGGTAAATTTCCTTTTATTAGGAATACTTCTGAACCAATTTAGTTCAATACATAGTTATTTAGGAATACATATGTAATGTCTTTACAAACATATATTTATTAACGAATTTCTACCTATGCAACACATGATTTTGGGCATAATTTAAAATGAATTCAATAAGTAGTTTTTACATTGACACACACCGCGACTTTGTTACGTCATTGTGAATTAGCACCAGTTTATCCTAATATCATATTTAATTTTTCTCCAATATTTACGTAGTTTTTTTCAGGCTGATTTTTTAAATATTTTATCAGGCCATCATTTTGTTTTTCTATCTTACCACCACCATACCAAAATGTGACCAGTTCATTCTTATGTAACACTTGATCTTTTTGTAAAATTTGAGGTAAATTTTTTTAGTAATAATTTTTTATCGTTTCACTAGACCGCCATCTTGTTCCGGCATATTGGATTTGTACCAAAATATTATCAGGTTATCCTCATATGAGCCTTAATTTTTGTCGAAAATTTGAAGTGAATCTGATGCGTAGTTTTTAAGCTATGCCTCGAACTGACAGACAGTCATTCAAACCGACAAGTGGACCGACGGAATTGATAAAACATATTTTTTGGCATCTAGGGACGCTAAAACTCGAAGATATGTAAAATTTGCTAATTGCTTGGTGATTTTGTGAGATTACAAAAAATTTATTTGGCCGCCATTTTATTCCGCGATCTTCAGTAAGTACCACAGTTTTACTAGTTCATCTCTATACTACAATTAATTATGGCACATAATAAAATCAATTCATTAAATACAAATTGGATATTTGCTGAGTAGTTTTTAAGCTATGCCGCGAACTGACAGACAGACAAACCGACAGGCCGATGTCGGCCGTGCAGTGCCATTTAAGCCCACTGTTCTTGTTTGGCGGGGTTTGCAAGTGACTTTAGGATGATGTTATTATTTAATGTCACTATGCGGTGGAGGCTTGATGTGAAGAAATCTCTCAAATTTTGCATCTGTCCATTTTCAAAATTCCAGAGAAGGTGTATATGAGTTCAATAAGCTTTTTTTAATTGGTTATGACTTCCACCATAACGCTTAATATTATCCATATACAGCAGGTGGGATATGGCTCGGGAATTATCTCTACTGGCTTTAATGTTGAAGCCATATCCTGTATTGTTGAGCAACGTGGAGAGAGGTTTCATCGTTAAGCAGAACCAAAACGGACTTATCGAATCTTCTTGGTAAATTCCCCTGCTGATGTGTATCTCATCGGTGGTCTGAGATTGATCGCCATTATAGATCCTCAGGTTCGTTCTCCACTGGTGCTTAATAGTTGCCAGGAAATTTATGATCATAGAATGAATTTTGTATAGTCCTAGTACATCTATGAGCCAGGAATGTAGTACACTGTCAAACGCCTTTTTATAGTCTATAAAGCCGTGTGTATGTTGAGTTGTTTTTTCTGTGCCTGCTTAAATACCACAGAGTCGATGATAAGTTGTTCTTTGCATCCTTGATGCTCTCGAATGTACCCCTTCTGTTCCACGGCTAATAGGTCATGACTGTCAATATGGTGATAGATAGATTTGCAATGCATTCTGTTAGGATCTTGTACATAGTGGGTAAACAGGTGATGGGCCTGTACTGAGAGGATTTTCAGTCCTATTGCTTTTCGGTAGCATAGTTGTAGTGCCTAGCATTAAAAATGCGGGATTGTCTCTGGATGATGCATTATTTTGGGTAAAATGACGGGCCATAGCTTCACGGGGGACCTCACATTTCTTATACCAGATATTGTGAATATGGTCAACTCCTAGCGACTTCCATTTGCTCGTTCCCTTAAAGCTGCTAACTTCCTCCTTGGTGATACAGTCAAATTCCATTTGTTGTGTGTGAATTTGATCACGTTGGGATTATATCCGTGCAGCATTTCGGTTATACTCTTGTGGTTTTTCCCAGATGTTTCCCCATATGATGTCCCAATACTCGGTCAAATGCTCTTTGTCCGGCAGCCTCTTCTGAGTATTGGTTTGATCAAAATCAAAATCAAAATTATTGGTATTATTGATATCACGATAGAACTGTCTTTGATTGGTGTTGAAAAGCCAGTTCTGTCGTTTTCTCTTTGAGCATTTGTTGTATTTCTGCGAACGTTTCGCTTTAGCTATTAGTTTTTGCTTTAGTGTATCTAATTTTTGTTAATGGTTGAGATCGGTGGATTGTGCCTATCCTCTAATGCGCGTCTTTTTACTAAATTAAAAACGCTAAAAAATCAACTTTTAATATTATTTTTGGCGAAGAATTTAAATGCGAAATAAAACGACGTGTGGTATAAATCGCAGCTTCGGCACCACATTCGCTTCTAAAATCCCATTGATTTGATTGTCAAAAAGTAACAATGGAATTTTTGAATTTCGAACAAACTATTTTGGAGCTATTTGTCAAACTAAGTATAATAGGTCTAATACTACCTTTTTTTCTATTGAAATCAACCAAAGAAGCACAAAAAAGATATAGTTTCTATACCTGATTATTCTCGTATCAGAGTTGACTTTTGTGCAAAATTTGAAATCAATGGAATATGTAGTTTCTGTATACTGTTCTTAAACATTTTATTAGACAGCCATTTTGGTCCGCTATTTTGGATTCGGGCCAACATTTTACCAGTTCATCCTTATTAGTTTTTTACAGAATCTGAAATTAATGGAGTAAGTGGGTTTTCAGACTGATTCTTTAAATATTTCATTCGCCATCTTTAATCCGTACTAACATTTTTCGAGTTCATCCCTTCATCACACCTGATTTTTCCTAGTTTTTAATATTGATGGTTTAAACATTTTATTTGGCCTTCACTTCGTTCCACGATGGATTTTTATAAAATGTTATGGTTCCATTTTTGACCAAAATTTGAGGTTAATCGTTGAAGTAGTTTTTTTAGTTATAACGTGAACAAACAGGCATATAAACAGGCCGACAGACTGAATTGGGAAAATGTGTTTTTTGGCATCTAAAGAACCTAAAACAAGAAGATCTGTAAATACCTGAGATTGGGATTTTTTCACAAGGAAAGTGAAAACCACTTATTTAACTAATTTTAAATTTTGTACTAAAATCAAGTAATACATACACTCGAATCTTGCCATGTATAGTGCGATCAATCTACCTTGAGAGCATTTTAAACGTTAATACCTTTTTTTACTTTTTAACTTATCGGAATGAACGAAAAACGAAATTGTAGGATTACATAAAAAAATTCTACTTATTCGAAAAACAAAAGACTGTCAACTGTAAAAGTAATCACCATAAGTTGTGTTTTTAAATGGGACACCCTGTATATTATAGGTAGCTCAAATGGGCCTCTCTTGCAAATTATAAATATTTTTGTTTTGATAACTTTCTCTTCAAAGACATTAAATTATTAGACTCAAATTATCGAAGACATTGCCTATTTTTAAAAATGGTGATATATTTCTTGCTGATAACTACCGCCCAATAAGTATTCTTAGCGTTTTTCTCTAAAATCTTTGAGCGTGTGATGCATGACAGGCTCAATTCATTTTAAACTAAATATAGAATCATCTCTGACAGCCAGCATGGATTTCGTTCGGAGAGGTCAACGGTACCTGCAGCGGCTGAATTTGACGGAATCTCCAAAAAGAGATTGATAAGAGGCGCCACGTTGCTGCGGTCTTTTTTGATTTGTCGAAGGCTTTCGACAGTATCGACGTTGGCTTTGTCAGAGATAAGCTTTTTAATACTGGCATTAGGGCGAATGTTCTAGAATGGATTATCTGTTTCTTGAGTGAGCGGAGATTGTATGTGTCCTTGAATGAATGTAGGTCGGATGAATACAAAATTGAATTGGGTGTAACACAGGGGTCGATATTGGGTCCTCTAATCTTTACTCTTTTTATCAATGACCTCCCATCGCATATAACTAACGGTATGGTAATAAACTATGTCGATGACACGTCCGTTGTTTTATCAGAAGCGACTTCTAGTGATCTTGTTGCCTCAATCACGTTTACTATGCGCTTGTTTATTCAGCCTTGTCTTATCATGTGATATTGTCGGGGGCTGCTGTTGGCATACATAGAATTTTCAATATAAGATCAGCCGATATATATATAACAGCTTTAAGAACAGGTTAAAAAAACATCTGTTGATGAAGGGTTTCTACTCTCTGGCAGAAGATTTCTACAACAGGGATTAAATATGACATTTCCAGAGATTTATTTGGACTTATGTTTCAGATATTTTAAAACTGACTTATTATTACTGTTTGTTCCTTCCTTATATTTTTATTTTACTTTGTTTTATTTAAATTTAGAACACCCCTGTCGTTGCTTAGAAATAGTATTGACTAATATTTTTCTATGTATGTTTTAGCTTCTATATTTTGTTTGTTTATGTTTTGTTTAATTTTTTTTTGCTTTTTTTTTAATCTTTATCTAACACTTTTGTTTACTTTGTGTATCTACCTTTATTGACGTGCCTGTTGTCCTTCTAGGATTTTTTTGTGACAAATAAAGAATTTGAATTTGAATTTGAATTTATTATGTGGTCGCCATTTTCCTTTTGTGCAAAATTTTGAAATCAATGGGATATGTAGTTTCTTTGTACTGTTTTTTAAATATTTTATTAGGCAACCATTTTGGTCTATTTTGAATTCCTCCCAAAATTTTACCAGTTCTTCCTTATTTCACATTTTGGTTTTTTTGCAGAATTTGAAATTAATCGAGTAAGTGGGTTTTCAGACTGACTCTTTAAACATTTCATTGACCTCCACTTCGTTCCACGTTGGATTTTTACAAAATGTTATGGTTGTATTTTTGACTAAAATGTGAGAACCCTAACCCCTGAAGATCTGTAAATACCTGAGATTGGTATCTTTTCACAAGGAAAGTAAAAGCGACTTATTTAATTGGTTCCAAATTTTGTACTAAAAAGTAGTACATACACTGGAATCTTGCCATGTATGGCGGCCTAATGAAATGTTAAAAATTATTACCAAACACTACTTATCCAATTTATCTCAAATTTTGCAGAAAAATCAAGTATTATGTAGGAATCAACTGGTAAAATTTTGGTACGAATCCAATATGACGGAACAAAATGGCAACTTATTAAAATATTTAAAAATTCAGCCAGAAAAACTAAATTAATGGACTGATTTCAAATTGTGTGCCATAAATAATTGAGGCATACCGAAGAACCAGTAAAACTGTGGTACTAATTCAAGATGACGGAAAAAAATGATGGCTAAGTATAATATTTGTATTCGTGAAAAAATCATCTCAGGTTTTAGATATCTTCACGTTTTAGCGTACCTAGATACCAAAAAAATATGTTTCGTCAATTCCGTCGGTCCGCCTGTAGGTTGGTCTGTTTGTCTGTCACTTCACGGCATAGCTTAACAACTACTTACCAGAGTGACTTCAAATTTTTGTCAAAAATTATAGGTCATATGCGGATGACCTGGTAATATTTTGGTAAAAATCCAATTTATTCCAGAATAAAATGGCGGCCTAGTGAACCGTTAAAAAATTATTGCTAAAAAACTAATTATACAATTTACCTCAAATTTTGCACAAAAACAAATGTTATATAGGAATGAACTGAGAAGATTTTGAATTGAATATAAGATAGTAAAAGAAAACTGCGGCCTTTTAAACTATTTAAAAAATCAGCCTGAAAACACTACTTATTAGATCATCACACCTGATTTTTCCCTATTTTTTAATACTGATGGTTTAAACATTCTATTTGGCCTACACTTCGTTCCACAATTTTGGATTTTTATAAAATGGTATGGTTCCATTTTTGATTAAAAAAAGAATCGGTGAAGTAGTTTTTTAGTTATATGGCTAATAGACAGGCAGATAAACAGACGGACAGCCGGAATTGGGAAAATCTTTTTTGGCATCTAAAGACCCTAAAACGAGAACCTCTGTAAATACCTGAGATTGGCGAAATTGGACACTATTTCTTCAGGCAGGCATATGCCATATATTAGTTTAGACACTAACGTTGAACAGTCTATTAAAAAAATTACTAGACATTTTAAAATGGACTTTTATGATAAGTATGATTGGCTAAGTGGATGCAAAACATTAGTTAAATTATTTTGTTGGCCTTGTTTTTCTTATATTTTGTCGACCACCTTGACTTTCTTATTTGAGAATGATTATTTTTTATCAGTTGTAAGATTTTCTTTTTTTCTACAGGGTGTTCCAAAAAGCATAGTGTATTAAAGTTATATTTTTTTAAATGAATTATCTATTATATTATCACCTTGTTTGAAAGAGCACTAAAAGAGCTTTTTAAAAGATACATATGTATTACTAAATTAACTTTTACATTTTTCTAAACATTTGATTTTAAAAAATACATTTCTCCCATTAAGAATATGTTTTTCTCAGGCACTGAAATTTTTATTTTTAAAGTTGCCAGCGTGTAGGTAACTTACTTAAAACCCTACAAATTAGCGCAACAAAATATTACCCTAACTCAAAAACAAAAATATATAACTTTGGTAATGCATGCTTTTTTGAAACATTCTGTAGAAAAATTTTGTATTTGAAAATAATATGTGCCTACAAATTGGTAAAAAAATCATAACTTTAATTTGAAAAGTACAAAATTTAAGGGCGTGGACAAAATATAATCAGTTACACCCTACATTTGTTTTCCATGTGGGTATGTATTCCAGGTGTTATCCTAATCGCTTCCCTCATTAGATATTTCACCGCACGCCACTGCGTCACAGAATATGCTAGAATAGCTAATATACATTCTGTGGTATTATGGAAGCGCTTTGCCGGAGTGAACGAAACTATGCAGATAAAAGGTAAAGCTGGACGAAAATCATTATTTTTTGAAATTTGTGACCAATACTGCAGCTCTGCAGCTCCTATTAACAGATTGCCACTGCTTAGAACTTCATGTAATTAGAAGTTACACAAAAAAATAAAGTTTATAACGATTAGAAAGTGTCCTGTGACAAATATAACATAAACTTGCAAATCTTTAAAACAACGAAATAAATATACTTGGCCTAGTGGTTTGACCCTAATATGAATGTTTTATTTTTTGCCAAAATTTGTAATCTATCAGAAATATCTTTTTGGCAATATACTACTATCGACACTAGAATCTAATTGAAATTTAACCTTTATATTCTCAACCAAAATATGTTTAGTCCATGATTTATTTTTACTAGGATAATTACTCCTACATTCACTTATCTATATATGAGTTTCTTTCAGCACATCTGTTTTCGAAAAATCTTGTACAATCTGCCTCACTTGTTTGGAATGTCCTTTGTCTAGTTCTACTGTAACATTGTTTGGAACACTATCAGGTTTCTTTTCGAAGCAAGGACTTGCAAAGTGACCTATGCCTTGATAAGCAGCAGGCATGTTCCTATACGCCGTACATCGGTTTGAAAACGTTCATACGTACACTTAGGACATTTAATTTTCTGTAAACAGCATGCACTACTTCTTCTGCATTTAGAGTTTTAATATGTAATATAAATGCTTTTAAGTACATTGAAAAATTTTGCTTCCATAGCTGCCAGTTTTTGATATCGTATACTGTGAGGGAAAGAGGTGAAAAAAAACCCATTTTTACACTATTTTTGTAAATTATCTCCTATATAAGTTTCAAATCAGAAAAGTTCGCTAACCTTCAGAATTCATAGTTTTAGAATTTATTTTTACGGGGTTTTGACAGTGAGCAATCCTGCTGCTACTGTTCCAGACCTGACAAGATCGTCGACATCAGCTACTTGTTAAAAAGTGCGTTGTCATTCTTGACCATAGCGCCATCTTAGTAAATAATAGTTAACTACCTAAGGATACATTTACACAAGATACATATAACAGAAAATAAAGTATTCTTTTTCGATGTAACGAGAAAGAACACGGTTACGCTACAATAAATATTTTGTGTGCTGTTTCTTTGCTGCGGTTGTCATGTGACCACACCTGACCCCATATTAGACTCATATATAAGTCTTAATGAGAAAAAAGTTATTATTTTTTAATTGTTGAAAAGGTAATACACTTTTAAACTAGACATGGTTTTGCGTTTTAGTTTACTGTATATTTTTGTACCTTTTGTTAGAGTTAAATCAAGCAACGATTAAAAAATCGTATGTATCTCTTAGATTGTCTAGAATACATAAAGTTAATTCACCATTAACGCTGGACAATATTATTAGCAAAACATGTATGACACTGGGCCATCCTGTTTAAAGAGCTTCATCACTTACTCTCCATTGGAGAGTTGTACTAGCAAATAGTAGTTGAGCCTGAAGCTCAGACCCAGGCAAATTGGTCCTTGAGGCGTGTTTAAGAGTCCACCCCAACCATCTATCCGACCTCTGGAATTTCCCCGAACCTGTCCGAGCTCTTCATGTAGGTCTGAATATTCCTCCAAAGGAGATTCCCAACTACTTCCCTCTGCAGCATCGTAGCGCCAAAATATCTAGCCCTAGCTTCGCATCGGCAAGGTCAAGGTCTGATAGAACCAAACGGTTTGGAACAACTTGATTTGCTACGTGGATTATTCCTAGAATTGGTTCTGGTCCTATGGACGGCATATTGGCTCCGAGCTTAACTAGATTGTACGCCGTCTCGTGGCTCTATTGCTTTGGAGAAATTCTTGAAGTAGATTCCCGGAACGTGCGCCTAGTGACTTGTAACTCTGCAAAAATTAGTCCATTGTCGGTCCATAAAAAGCTTAAATTAGAAATCACTCATAATATTGAAAAATTTAAACCCAAAGTATACGTCGAAAAACCAAACCTTAATGTCCACAAATTTAAACAAAATTGTGTAAACTTATTCAGAAACACTGTAATAAATACTTTTTAGGACCTAATATCTCTGATCACGAATGCAAAAACGATTCGTTATCAGTAGTAAAAATTAAGTGTCTACAAAATAATAACTGGATGACGCCACAATTACTAGATTAATAAAACGAAAAAATAAACCTTACAAAATTTTTAAACAGGACCCTAATAACTTTGTGAAAAGAAATAATTATAGTTATTATATTATAAAAATTTGGTAAATAACAAGATAAAAACAATTATTTTAAAAACAAATGGGAACGGGCGGGGAATAATTCAAGAAAACGATGGAAAATAATAAATAATTTTATTAAACCTATCACCAATGATTGTATTCACAAAATAGAGGTCAATGGGGAAACTGTTGAAAATAATGAAGAAATTGCCAACCTATTAAATAAATATTTTTCAGAGACAGGAGACAATATCATCTCAGACATCGAGGCTGAAAATGCTGAGTTAGGGAATAATAAATTTAATTTTAGAGAGGTTACAAGTAATGAAACATTGTTCTTAACTCCAACCAATGAGTTTGAAATTAGGGATATTATCTGAAATCTTAAGCGTGGTGCTGCGGCAAGTCATGACATCATTACCGCTTTGGGCATATTAAACCTTCAAGATGTGTTAATCTCAATCTTAGTTAGGCTAATCAATAATGGTTTTGTCGCTGGAGAATTCCCAAATGACCTAAAAATAGTCAAGGTCTGTCCAATTTTCAAATCTGGTTCTAAAGTACATATGAAAAATTATCGTCTAATAGCACTTATTAGTGTATCGAGTCGAAATCGAAACCGCAATTAAAAAACGAATGCTTGCTTTTATAGGTAGTTATATAACTGTAGATCCATATCAATATGGGTTTCTAAAAACAGTAGCACGCTTAGTGCTACCGTGGATTTAATAAATAACATCTCATGTAACATGACAGCGTGAAAATATTAGTAGCGGTGTTCGTAGACCTTCACAAAGCGTTTGATGTAGTCAGTCACGATTTGATGATGGCGAAGCTGGAACAAATGGAATTCCGAGGTAGGGCACTACAATTAAATAATTCATACATATTAGATCGGAAACAATATATAACAATAAACGAAAAAAATAGTAGACTTTTAACAAATAGCTGCGGTGTACCTCAAGGCTCCGTTTTGGGTCCACTACTTATACCCTCTTTGTTCTAAGCTTACGATTATTTATTTATTTATTTATTCACTCAAGTACAATACAGAAAGAAACATTCTAATTGGTACAAACTACTATTAAAACCTACTTAAATAATGTATGTGATTATGTATAAAGACAAGCAAAATTTTAAGACAGAAAGTTGGTAATGAAATTTTATAGGGATTTACTAATTGTTTAACATTCTTTTTAAACCAGAAAAGCGAGAAAATGTCAAACTCAGAAAACAAGCTGTTATAGTTACATACTAAACGATTAATGAAGGCAGTTTGGTCATAGTTGGTTCTATGATGTTGTTCGTAAAATAATTGAGCTTGTATCATATGGTATATTATGATATGGAAAATGGTGTTTATACAATAAGTATTTAACAAACTTATTTTGAATTCGTTTTAGTCTATTTACATGACAAGCATAAAATGGTGACCATATTACTGAGCAATACTCTAAAATGCTGCGAACCAAACAATTGTATAAACAAATAAGTGCCTTCGTGTCATAAATATGTTTAGTGGGCCTTATAATAAAACCAAGCATTCTAAACCGCTTCAGAATAATGCTATCAATATGAAGGTTAAATGTCAAGCCGGTGTCAAAAATTACTCCCAAGGTGTCAAAAATTACTCCCCAATCGTTAATGGATGATACATTTTCAATATTTATATTATTGATAGCATATATTATTCTGATTGGATCTCGACGCTTATAGAAGCTTATAGATTTACATTTCGATGTGTTAATTGTCAAATAATTTGAATTACACCATTCGTTAAATCTATTAAGATCAGACTGCAAATATTCAGAATCAGGCTTTGCAATAGTAAAAAATTTTAGGTCATCTGCATACAAAAGACAATAAGACGATTTAAAACATGAAATGACGTCGTTCATGAATAATAAGAAAAGTACAGGCCCCAGATGACAACCCTGTGGAATGCATGATGTTACAAACACTATCATAGTTAGACTCTCAATATTATACTTTTGCTGACGAGACAGTGGTGGTAAAGGCGAAGAGTTGACTCATATTGTTAATCCCGATTTAGAAAAGTACTATGCATGGCTACTTAGTAATAACTTAAAAATAAACCTCGACAAATAAAAATGTATGTTGTTTAAACAAAAAAATAAAATAGCAAGCCATGTTAATATTAAGATAAATGAACATCTTTTAGAAAAAATATATACCATAAAATATTTAGGGCTTGATGGACGATAGGCTGAATTGGGGTGCCCACATAGAACCTATAAATAACAAAATATTACTATTAACAGGTGCAGTTTCAAGATGTAACCAGTTCTTAAGTAATGGCGCAAGATATAAAATATATAAAGCCTACTTTTTATCTCTAATGCGATATCTTTTACCAATATGGGGAACATGTGGAACAACTATTTTTAATAAAATAAATGTACTCCAAAACAGAGCCCTAAAGATCCTATTTAGTCTAGACCATAGAATACATACTAAGGTCTTAGATAACATGTTAGAGATCCAGCCTATTATAGAAGTTTTACAAATTGAACAGTCAAAACTAATATATAAAATTATCACTAAAAACCAAAAATGCAATACTGCTATAATTCAAAATTACCAAGTCCATGAGTATAACGTAAGTAATTACAAAAGTATTTATTTAAGTAATGTTAGAACTAGTTTACCTTTGCATGATCCTGTGTCTGAAGCAGCAAAAACTTTCAGTAAACTGCCAGAAGAATTAAAAAGAATTAAAATTAAAATTTAAGAAATAAAACTCTTCTAAATAAATTTATTAAAAGTTTAAAAAGATATTTCAAACAAGAGAATAAGTAATTGCATTTTTGGTTGCAGGCAATACAAGGTATATAGTAATAATGCTCTCTGATACCAATGCTTAAAACATTGACTAGGAGACTACCTGTTCAAGTGTTTGTTTTAAAGTTACTGTATGTTATCTTTATATGTTAATGTTGTAAACGTATAAATGCTTGAATAAAGGATTTAAAAAAAAGCTCGTCTATTTGGTTTGACTAGTTGGACCGCATGTTCAGTTTTGGTACACACGTAGTAGGTATGTATTCACATTTTTGTCCGTTATATTTACATACATACTATTATATCATAAGCAGTCTTTCCGTTGGTCCATACTAATTTGAAATTGTATTGTATGAAGTTATTAGTTCTAACTCTCCGTCTACCGTATGTAATCACATTCAGTGGCGGCTCTTCGATAGGGTCATTTGGTCAATGATAAATCAGTAATAAAACGCGAACCTTGGGAAAAGTTAAATACGCTACACTATTAGCCGCGCGCGGCGGTTCGAAGGGTCTCGTTACGTTCCGGCATAATAAAATACGCTATACTAAACTAGGCTGGGCAGTCCGAATTGCCCTGATTACCTTAAAGCTTGACGAAAGTAACCGAAGATTACCCAGCTACCGAGCGGCCGCCGAACGTGGTGATAGCAAATGGAATATGAAATCGCGATTTGGGTCATCAGCCAGTCTCTTCTAATAATTCTATGGCGGCATCACGTCGGCATGCGGAAGTTCAATTGCTCAGAGGTTGCGCAGTTGATTGATTGATTTATATATTGTTTTTTGTAATATATACTTTTTATTTTTATGATCCATGTGTGAGTCGGAAATATACAGGAAATAAAATGTTGGTACTGACTAGTGCAAAAAAAATAAACAACTAAAAAGTGCTTACGAACTTAATTTTGCGAAAATAACCAAATTCAAGGTGGTCTATGTTTGAATTGTGAATGTAGAGGAAATAAAATGTCGATAATGCAAAAAATTAAACAACTAAAGAGTGCTAACGAACTCAATTTTGAGAAAATAACCGAATTCGAGGTAAGTGATCGCAATTTGCCAGAACTTAGTATACGACAAACTAGTAAAAACAGGTTCAACAACAAAAAGAGGTTCATCGAAACTTTCGTAAAAGTATGTACGATTTAGCTAACTGGATACGTGGTTGTGAAGTCTTTAACTCATTTTACTGTTATGTTTGTTTGTTGTTTTCTAAGGACTCGTCGGAATCATTATGATGCAAAACCGGTGTTAAAGACTTAAAACACTTAAAAGAAAAAATAAAAAAACATGCGTTTTCTGCAGATCACATGAAATGTTCGGTGAACTATGTTACGGTCGGAAGTGTTGATATTCGCACTAAGCTAGACACAGCTTATAGAAAATCCCTTAGAGATTTTAATGAAAATGTATCCAAAAATCGTTATATTTTAAACAAAGTTAAGATTGTGTAAAATTTTGTGGGGCATTCGAGCTGGCACTACGTGGCCATGATGAAACCGCTTTGTCTGAACATCCAGGGGTTTTTCGAGGGCTTATATATATTGTTGAGAAGTTGGGCCAAGATAGACTATCCGCTTTAGCAATGTTAAGTATCTAGAAATCGTTTATAAAAGGAATGTGCCTGCAATTTTAACGAACGTGTCATTCAGCATTTTTCCAATTCTAAAGAACGAAGAGTAGACCGGAACTTCAAGAGAATTTAAAGCTCAATTTAAAGATAAGATACTTATTTTTATTTTAAGTATGCCTATTTTTAAATTTGTTATTGTCCTCCCAATATAATTCACCACCAGCCGCCACTGGTAACATTTCCATTAACACGGACAGACCTTTTTTCTTTGGTCCCTTCTTAATAATCCATGTTAAAGCGGGTATTTTGTTGAAAATGGCGGACAGACAATCGTATTACAAAGGAAAAGCTCTTACCAAAAGAGAATTAGGCCGAATATTTGAAGACATTTCGTAGCGTGGGACATATGTCACGTGTCATGCTAACGATAGTAAATAAAAATTAGAAATTACGCTGTACAATTTTTGAATAGAGTAAATCTCATTTGCATGTGAAGAAAAGTTTTTGTTGTATTTATTTCTTTTTTCATATAATGTAGCCAAAAAGCAGTGTCTTCTTTTTCCTGAAAAAGAATAATTATATTTTATAGTTTAGTATTGATATTTTAGCAACAAATGTTTCGGTTGTAATACATTTTTGTGACCAAAATATTTAACAGTTAATGCGTTTTTTTTTGAACATACATTTAGCATGTGTTTTGGTACTCATGGTCTATACCTAAGATATGTCTATTTTCATTTAATTTGGACCATGTTTAATAAATCAAGATACGCTCTGAAAGGACTTTTAGCTTTTATTTTTCTGAAAAAAAAATTGAAAAGCTACTTATAAATCAATAATTTATCGCGAATTTTTAAAAAAAGTATGGTGGTCCAAAACAATAATTTACACATTTTGGGATTGGGAGTCAACTATAAAATATTACTGCATGCCGAGCTTGAAAGGCGTAAAGGGAGAGAGAGAGATATTAATTATAGACACATCAACCCAGTGGATTTTTTAGTGTCTGAGTATTTGTTTCTCATTTTTTTTTTTTTAAATTTGGAGTTATATGTGATTGATTAAAGTCGATTCTTTCAAAAAAGAAATTATTTTATCTGTATTTTGATAGGAAAGTTTGTTGTTCAGGGAGCCTTTGATGTCAAAACGGGATAGGAGGCTGGTATATTTGTTGCAGTTTGAAAAAATATGTTTGACTGATAGAGCAGTGTTACATTCTAAACATGTAGGTGGGTTTGTTTTTTCCATCAGATATTTATGGGTTAGATTAGTATGTCCGATGCGGAGTCTTGCCATTATTATAGATGCTATTCTGGAACTAGGATGTGTTTGATTCTTCTCATAATAATCTGTTTTGATTTCGTGTAGTTTATTGTCTTGTGGCAGTAGATCCCATTCTAATTGAATGAGGCTGTTTACTAGTTGTGTAGATGTTCTTTGAAGATCCTTGCTCCAAAAAATGTTGTCGATAGCGATGGTGTTTGGAGTTTCTGATTTAGCCAGTTGGTCTACTCTTTCATTGCAAGCTATACCCTTGTGACTTGGTAGCCATAAGAAGGTTACTTCTTTTCCCTTAATGTAAATTTTTTCCAGTTTATTATGGATGTCTTGAACTAGTGGGTGGTTATTTGAGTAGGCTTTTAGGCTTTCAAGGGCGCTAAGGGAATCGGTTGCAATTATCCATTTATTGAGGGATTGGGAGAGTATATACTCTGCTGCTTTTAAGATGGCGAAGAGCTCGGCAGACATAATGCCGGTGCTTTTATGAAGAGTGTAAGATGCTGCGTGAGTGGACTGACAGTATGCGGCTCCTACTCTTGTGCTCGATTTTGATCCATCCGTTGCGATGATATTATGATTAGGGTATTTAGAGGAAGTAATATCTAAGAAAATTCTATTGGTAAATGTATTACTGTATTGGTTTTTTTTGTATTCAGTCATGGTGTAGTCAATGATGATGGGGGGAATGTTCCAGGGAGGGAAGAGGTAGTTGTCAACTTTGTATGTTGCGGGATATGTTGTTTGTAATCTTTGGGTAATTTGGAAATATCTGTAATTGGCACCTTTTGTATGTCTGTTTGTTGTTTGAGTTTGGTTTGCATATGATTGCGAGAAAAATGATTTGTGATGTTGAATGAAGGGACGAAATCTAAGGCTGTCAGCATATTTCATTAAAAGCAGTTCTCTGCGCCAGTGTAGAGATGGGCATTCGGATTCGCAGTATAAGCTTGTTGCTGGGCTAGATTTAAAGGCACCAAGGACCATTCTTAAGCCTGAGTTGTGAATGGAGTCGAGTTTTTTAAGTTGGTATGGGGATGCTGATCCGTAGGCCTGACATCCATAATCAATTTTGGATAAGATGACTGCTTTATGTATTTTAAGAAGGGTGGTTCTGTGTGCTCCCCATTTTAGTCCAGATAGTAGTTTTAGAATTCTGAGGTCGGATGAACATTTTGATTTTAAGTATTCTATGTGTGTTCTCCAGTTTAGGGTTGAGTCAAAGTATAATCCCAGAAATTTGTGAGACGTTGGATTGGGAATAGAAATAGAGTTAATAGAGAGGGTTGAGATTTTGGGACAATTTCTTTTTTTGCAAAAGTGGACACAAGCTGATTTGTTTGGAGAAAACGTAATACCGTTGGAGTTTGCCCAAGGAGAAAGTGCATCTAGGCATTTTTGGATATATGATTCGCTAAGTTTGTGATCTGCTGCTGTGTGGTGAATTAAGATATCGTCTGCGAAGAGTTTTACTGATAGTTGAGGGGGAATAATATTGTCAATGGAGTTTATAGCAATTATAAATAGTGTTGGACTTATTACTGAGCCTTGTGGTCCGTTAGGTTGAGGATAGTCAGATGAAAAATAGTTGTTAATTTTGACTTTAAAGTATCTGTCTGATAGAAATGCAGAGATAAAGTTAAGCATATTTCCAGTGATGTCCCAATTCAGGAGGTTGTTAATTATGGAAGTTCTTTTAACTGAGTCGAAGGCCTTGTTTAAGTCAAGGAAGATAGCTGTAGTATGATGATTTTTTGAAAATCCGTTTTGGATGGCCATTTCTAGTCCTAGTAGATGATCTATAGCTGATCTATTTTTTAAGAAGCCAATTTGTTCCTTCATTATGAGGTGATGTTTTTCAAGTATCCATACGAGGCGGTTATTTATCATTCTTTCGTATATTTTACATAGGTGGCTGGTGAGGGCTATGGGTCTATAGCTATCTATTGAGTGTTTAGGTTTGGAAGGTTTATGTATAGGGATGAGTATTGATTGCTTCCAGGGATCAGGTAGCTTACCTTTTTCCCACAGGTTGTTATAAATATCAAGTAGATAGTATATACTTTCCTGGGGCATGTTTTTTATGAAGGGGATTCGGATTTCATCTATTCCAGGTGAACTATCTCGACAAGAATTTATAGCATTGTTAAGTTCACTAACGGTGAATGGAAGATTGTATGATTTGGTATTTTGGTGAGGGGTAGCGTTGGGGATGTGTCTGATTAAGCAGTCGGTATGAGTATTGAAGGATGAGTGGAAGTATTCCGTAAATTTTCTTGTTCGTGTATTTGGGTTTTCTATATAGCAGTTATTGTCCATGATGCCTGATAAATATTTGATCAGCTGTCCCCTGAGTCTGTTGACTTTATTCCATATTTCTGAACTTGAGGTATGAGGACCGAGAGAATTAGTATATGCATTCCAAGAGCTTTTCTTGGATTCCCTAATGACTTTTCTTGCCATTGCCTTGAACCTTTTATATTCGATTAATTTGACTTGAGTAGGGTGGTTTTTGAATTTATTTAAAGCTTTTTTTCTGTTTTTAATGGCTTCCTTACAATTGTCGTTCCACCAGGGAATAGGGGGTTTGTTAATTCTAAATTCAATGAGGGGTATACTCTTGGACGCCGCCTCATGTATTGCAGCTGTAAGGTTAGATACGTTGGTTTCGATGTTTGAGGATGGTTTGGGTATGGCCAAAGTGGATTTGTATAAATCCCAGTTAGCTTTTTTGAGATTGTATGTGGGTTTGCAAGGCTGATGATATAGCCAGGATAGGGTTTCGAGTGATGTTGGGAGGTGATCGCTTCCAAAACAGTCGTCCAGGACATTCCACTGGAAATTTGTGGCTATGGGGGCACTACAGAAGGTAAGGTCGATGCATGAAAGCGTACCTGTGGATGGTGAGATATGGGTGTGGGCACCATCGTTTAGAATTAAAAGGTCTAGGTCGTTCGTGATATTGTATATGTCGTTTCCTCTTGTGTTAGAATGTGAGGAGCCCCATGATGTATGATAGGCGTTTAGATCTCCCATAAGTATAATGGGGGAAGGAAGCTGCGAGAGGAGGTTTTTAAGTTGAATGGGTTGAAGTGGATATGAAGGGGGGATATATAGGTTACACAAGGTGATCTTTTGATTCAGAAGATGGGTGGATATTGCACAGGATTCTAATTCAGTGTTTAATGGTATTTCGTTATATGGGACACTGTCTTTTATGAGTATAGCTACTCCACCTGAGGATCTGTTTGCATTAGTTCTATCTTTCCTGACTATGTTGAAATGTTTGATATTAATTTTAGAGTTATCGTTAAGGTTAGTTTCTTGCAAGAGTAGAAATGATGGATATAATGATTTGATAATTAATTGTAGGTCTTCAAATCTGTTTTTTATGCCATTTATGTTCCATTGGATTATCTGGGGAGACATGTTAAATTACTTTTTTGTTTTGGAAGCTTTTTTGGGGGTAAGAGTAAGTTCTTGATCCAATGAGTCTTCGACCATCATTTCTATAAGTGATTCATTTGATGTATTTGGGGTTTTTGTTTTGGAGGAAGATCGGGATGAGCTTTTTGGTAGATGTGTTTTGGAAGGTTTATCGGGAGGTTTTTTCGAGTTGGAGGTGTTTAGGTTTTTTAGAGTAAGTGTTGGGGTTTTGATGGTGGGTTTTGGGGTAGCAGGGGATGTTGGGGGGAATGATTTGGCAAGGTGTAGGTTGGAAGGAAGGATGGAGGTGTTTAGATGTTTGGAAATGGGGGTTGTGTGAGTGGGTTGATGTTTGGAAATGGGGGTTGTGAGAGTGGGTTGAATATCGCATTGAATTGCAATTGAAACAGTTATTGGTTTAGGTGTGGTTTTTATTGGAGTTGCTGCGATGGAGCTATATGGGGATATGAATGTTGGATTAAGCTGTCGGTATTTTCTTTTTGCCTCAAAATACGAGATCTTCTCTAGGGTACGAATTTTTTGTATTTCGAATTCCTTTTTGTAGATTTTGCATCCCTTATATCTGGGAGAATGATTTTCGTCACAGTTAACACATGTTTGAGGAAGAGTGCATGTTGATTCGGGGTGTGCTGGATGGCCACATGAGGGGCAGCTTTCGGGGTTCTTGCATGATTTGGAGGTGTGTCCGAATTTGTTACAGTTGTAACATCTCATAGGGCTAGGAATGTGGGTTCTTACCCTAATAGAGAGGTAGCCGGCTTTTATTGTTGGGGGGAGGGAGTGGGTGTTAAAGGATAGTATAAAGGTGTTTGATTTTGTTGATGGGTGCTTGGGGGGTATTCTAAATACATTTGTAACTCCTTGATCACTGAGGTTTGTGAGGATTTCTTCATCACTACAGTTAGCCAGGTCAGAACTGGTAATAACTCCTTTGATCGAATTTAAGGATGAGTGAGGCTGTGTTGTGACATCAAAATTTTGTAGTTTAGTTAAATTAGGTGCATTTAGTGATTGTGATTCATTAGATACCTCTATCATTATCGATCCATCATTTAGTTTGGTAGTGTTCTTAAGGGTTCCAAAAAATCCTTGTAAGAATTTATGAATAAGAAAAGGGGACGTTTCTTTAAAGGATCCTTCAATTTTTTTAATTATAAAATATCTATTGTAAGTATTACTAATAGGCGACTCAACTCTCGGTCTTTTCGACCCGTGATTTGTATTTATTCCAGTAATGATTGCCTGCATCTCGGCCTGGTTTCCTACCGAGGATGCTGCGTGATAGCTGGCTGACGGTCGAGAGAGGCCCACGCTACTACCTGCTACATCGACCGGAACTGGGCTTCCGACACCCTGCTCCGTAAGTTTTCTTACTATGGTTGTGTTTTCCATGGTAATGAGGTTAACATAAATTTGACGGCACAAGACGAACACAACATGACTGGGGCCCCAGGATTGTCACACCCGTAGCTGATGAGATTTCTCTCATCAGTTCCCCCTGGGGGGAAAGGCGTAAAGGAATCAGAGAAAATGGCCGAAATAACCATAGCTAGGGACAAGAGAAAGGGGAAGACAAAATAATACCAAAAATACTGAAGTTCAGTGGATCATTACATATACTGTTTAAATAAGTGCCTACGAAAAGGGAGAGTGCCAAAAACTGGAACAGTGCGGAGCAAAATTAATTTACAAGACGGGAGACCCAACGAATAATGCTGAAGACCTATATCTATAAAAAATATATCTAAAATAAATATATCTATAAAATGTTCACGAAAGATGCTTACCAACCGTCTAACAAGTAAATTTGAGTTTTGCCAACCTGCTTCCGAAAAAGCTTTAATAGAAACAATTATCTAGAGAACACTAATTGAGAAAACTGCTATTACAATGTGCTAATACTATTCCTCTTTGTAGATTTCCATAAGGCGTTCCGCTCCATCGCGAAGTAAAACTTTTTAATATTTCTGGATACTTTGGAATCATAAAAAATATCTATGAGAAACAGAACGCAGCAACACAATAAAAACGGGGAAACGATGAAAATAGATATAAAGAGAGGAATTAATTAGTTATGGCGATATGATATCCTCAAAACTCTTCACCCTAGTATTACAGTATGTTCTCAAGAAGCTCAAGGCAAACGAAATTCAAGTCGTCTAAAAATAATGTAGCGTGCGATGCAAAAAAGTATGCTCAAAAATTTCCTAAGAGATCCCGTACAAAACGAGGAAATAAGGGGTAGAAAAAGTGAAAATATCGAGAAATGGACAGGAATAATCATGCACTGAAAATCTCTTGAAATAAACATAAGCAGGCTTGGGATGAGGTGCGTTGACGACCTCAGTGAGATTGTAAGGAAACAATGCTGCAATTTCGTTCAATGTAGAGACGAGTGGAAAAGTTTACGAGAGGTTTATATTTAGGAGTGGACTATAAAGGGCTTAGAAACCAAAATAAATATGACTAGTGAATAATTTGGGCCCTTAACCTCGTAATATTTGCAAATGACTAATTTTATTATGTTTGTTACATACTGTCTGTACCTATTTGTCAATTTGTTGTTGATGGTAAACAATAACAAATATCCCGACTAACTGACCGTTCTGGAATGTTTTATCTTATCAAACTTCGGTATTTGGTCCAAGAGACGAAACGTTTTTGATTTGGCAATGTGTGAGTAGAAAATTAAATACGTTAAAATAGCCATTTCAAGCAGTTTTATCTGTCAATTTGGTAAATTGTACTTTGGTATAAACAATATAGGGGTAAAAGACAAACGTCTTCCAAAAAACTTCCAATTAAAAAAATAATAAAAACCACTAATAAAACCAATCATAGGGCAGTAAACATTTTTAGTTTTATCATATAACACTGACGCAACTGACAACTGCTGGGTTTTCTTTAAAGTAAACACGAAACATTTTTGAAGTTCAATTTTTTTGTAATGGAAAAATAAACGGTTATATCAGTTTTGCCATTATATACACTTGTTTATGAAACTTAATACTTCTTAAATAAAATACTTCCCTCTTATGAGACAATATATAATAATCACCTTTAGAAGAGTATTTTTTGTATTTTAGGAGTATGTGTTTATTATATTAACCGTAGGTGATTTGTTTTGTTAAATAATTTTGTACAGTGTCCTTTTAGGCTCTATTAGAGATTCAATAAAAAGTTCTCGTTAGAGTTTAAATAAAAAGGCCTCAACAGGGTAAATAGGCTCCGTCAGAGATTAAATAAAAAGGCCTCGTTAGACATTGTTTGGGTCTATCAGACTGTCCGCCACTTGTGCAGATGCGAAGCTAGGGCTGAGTATTTTGGTGCTACGGTTCTGCAGAAGGACAAGTTTGGAATCTCCTTTGGAAGAATATCCAGACCTACGTGAATAGGTCGGACCGGGTCGACAGACACCAAGGTCTAATTTGGTCTAGGAGCTGGGTTCAGTCTCGTCTACTAACTAAGCGAGGAAGAGTACATACATACTGAATATCATACATACAGAGAGTTTGACTACAAATATTTTAAAACGTGATAGTATGGACCATTTTGATTAAAAAATGCTTAAATGACATAGGGTCAATTCCTTACCATTTTTTGAGAAAAACGGCCTTAAGTTTTATTTTGTTTTATTAATTTTTAAGCAGATCGTTAATACATTTATTAATTTTATTATGTAAAACAATTAATTATATGATTTTCTACAAAATGCCAACAAATTTTCTCTTAGTCAACTATTTGAACGACCTACATTTGAAAAATAAAAAACGAATAAATTGTTTTATTTTACCACAGAATGCTTATTTGAAACGGCAACATTGCCCACCGTAGAGAAACGAGAAGGCTTCAACGAACATAACAATTCGCAAACATATCAGTTGCAGTTGTCTTTTTGCCATATCGTTTTAATACGTAGTCGGGATTTAAAAACTCTTTAAAAATGTATACGAATATTAAATATGCAGACATGTTACTTATTTATGGAGAGCGTAGACAGTATACTCATTTGGCGTCCCAAACATACCGGGAAAGATATCCTAACAGGAGGTATCCTAATGAGAGGACATTTGTGGTGGTTTTATAAAGAGTTCGCGATACGGGAAATGTAAACGTCCGTCAAATTAATCGGTGGCCTGAAAGACAAATAACACCCGAAAACGAGGAACATATTTTAGCCCTAGTGGAGGCAAACCCTAAGAAGAGAATTTTGCCGGTGGTTTCTCCGAAAACCGAAGAACACAAAATTTTACTTTAAACATACTGGCAACCGATGAATGTTAATTTACGGGAGATGGAACTTTAAATTATCATAACACTCATACCTGGGCTCTAGAAAATCCACACACGATTCAACAAGGCCGATTTCAATGAATATTTGGGCTGGAATAATCCACAATCGGTTAGTCGGACCATTTGAGCTACAAGGCATTTAACAGGAAAGGCATACCCCCAATTTTTAATTAATGACCTGCCCACTCTTTTAGAAGATATTCCTTTAGCTCAGCGAGCCAGTGCCTTGCTTCTTCATGATGGAGCCCTTGCCCATATTCACAGGAATGTGTTACATCTGGATAATACGTTTGATAATAGGTGGATATGTCGAAATGCCCCAGAACCTAGAAAATGGCCTCTGAGGTCACCAGACCTAAACACCCTTAATTTTTATTTTTTGGGGCCACATGAAAACATTAGTATAATAAGGTTGAAATTGAAAATAAAAATGACCTTAGAAACCGTATTTTTGCTGCAGCGGAACAAATTAGACAAAGACCTAACGTTCTTGAATCTGTTCAACAAAATTGGCTTCGCCATATCCGTACTTGTTTAAATAGCGGCGGTAGTCATTTTCAGCATTTACTTTAGGTTTTTAAAATACTTTTTTTAGTGTGTGAATTACCTACCTATTGCTACAAATTAATATGCTTGGTAAGTTCATATTCTTTATTAATTTTTAGAAACTAATTAACTAAATTAGGGTTGCGCAGTTAAAAACGATACAAATAAATAATCCAAAAGTTTTAATAACGGTTTTTACTATTTTTTTATACACGCCGATATTATGCTAACAAACCACAATTTATTAAAAAATGAGTTCATATATACATTCCAAAAAAATAATGAAAATAAAATAATCGTTTTCAAACCTACAGATTTTTTTATACTTCTTTGTTGACAAAACACAGGGGATGAGAATAGATTAGAATTAATGTCTAAGCAAATAGCAATGTTGCCGTGTTGTCTTGGAATTAGTTGAAACCTTCTCCAAAATTAGACATTTTAAAATTAGATATCTCGAAAACCCTTTCGAATTTACCGATGATTTATAAGAATATTTTTTAAAATCAAAAGATTGGCAAAAGACAATGGGTGGTAGGAAAGGTAACAGTGGAATGTGTCGCTTCCGGTTATACAGGATAAGAGTAATAAGACCACGGTAAGTGCAACCTGGAGGAGCAGAAACGAAAGATTGATAATTGTCAGTGAGTCGTAAGAATATTCAAACATTTCGGCCGTGACAATGCGTGAAAAGACACTTTAATGAAGCAAGAGACGGCCTAAATACAAAATCATTTGCTGTGCCACTTTGGATTTTAGTGGACCCTAACCAATCTTCACTATGAAAGTTGATATCTCAGGGGATATGATATGGATTTTCAGGAAAGGGAATTCCAAAGATCGAAAAATCAACACATCTCGAGATAGAATTGTCTGAAAGATAGATAGAACAAACAAATTTACTGGAAGAATATAATCCACATGAAATCAGATCTGTTAAGTCCTAACAAAGACAGAAAATACTCCGAATAGGCAATAAATACAATTTAAAATAAAATATTCCCCTAAATTCCGCGTAGCTAACGCACAGAGTTGCCAGTTCGCGACTCAATACATACGGCTAATGAAATTCGTTTATTGATCAGTTGCCGATATTAAGCCGGCAATCCTATTAGTCCCTTTAAAGCATTCTTATATTTCTACTTCTAAGCCAAATATGGTTGCGTGCAATCTAATTAAGCGACACGAGGAATTGATGTGGTTAAATTATTTGTACCTGATGAACTGCTTATACGAAGTATAATTTGGTTCTAGGTTAAAGCCTTTTAGCGGTTATATTACTATGAACGTCATAAGACATACCATCGTTAAAAATATATCTTTAAATAAAAATTGAGGAATACTTCTATATTATAGAAATGAAAAAATTCATAATAAAGGGAGGACAATTTTTAATGCACGTTTATTATGTTTACCTAATAAATTTAAATACAAGTGCAAAAAACGTAACTTCCAGAAAAAATCCGTAATATTAATTAAATTAAGGAATATAACAATAAACAAAATTGCTACAATATTCTTAGTGCCATTAAATTTTTTGTTTTTCCCTAAAAGAATTTATTTTCTAGATGCTTATGTTATTGTAACCTTTAGGTCTCACATAAGTTTACCTTTTTTGAACACATTTTATATTGCATTACTCTTAAAGTGAGTTTATATTGATTCTGAGATATATTTGGATTTATTTTCTTTTAAACCCCCTTACTTTGCAAGAGTTGTAATTATATGGAGCGAGAACTAAGATTTTTTGAAAACTATTTTTAATTTTTGGGTGTTTGAAATTCCGGTAATTAATTTTTACCTCCTGGCGCCTTTCTTTTTATGTGAAAAATACAAGATGAATTAATTTTTCCACTACACTACATTCATCATATTGCTAACTAAACAATGGAAATAAAACACACTATTATCATTTACGACAGCTATATTTTATAGTGCCCAAAGGCGATACACATTTCTGTACATAATGGGTGCAATAACAAAAACATTTAAAGAGTGCTGATAAAAAATAACATTTAATTAAAATCGGCTTTAAAATGAAATAACACATTTCTCAGTTCGATTAAATGACCTAACCGAATTTTACTTAACTAGACATTCCTATTAGCTTTTTAAACAAATTGTTATTTTTACCATCTAAAGATCAATTTAAACTCTGTTTTGTGAAAAAAAAAATAAAAAGTCTTGAAATAAAGTTTTTTCACTAAATAGATAAAAAAGCATTTTTTTAGAATGCGTTACATATGACAGTAACTTTTAGTTGAAAATTAGGTTTAAACTAGCTTTTTAGAATTTAAACTTATCTAATGCCTAGTAATAGATTCTAAACCATTTCGAGACAAAAAAACGGATTGCGCTTAAAACCAATTGAGGTTTACCTCTAAATTTGGCCTTATTACTGTCTTTAGCTAAAGGAATATTTTGGTATAAATCTTAATTTACATGTTTAGTTAAGTAAAATTACTTTCCGGTCACTACATACGCAAACTTTGCATCTTTTGTACTTTACAAAAAAAAAAGAAATAAATAATCTTTTAGGAAAAATAAAATAACACTGTTTATTGTTCGTATACCTTAAGGACATAGTTAATTATCCTTTATATTAGAATATTTACATCTATACACATAGTGGCCAGGTAGCGTATATACAGAGTTATTGCACATTTAAATATACACTTTAATTAGGATAACATTTTTCACAGTGGTGGGTAGATACGGGTAATAATCTTTTATAATGGGTAACGTAGTTTTTTCTACAAGCGAACATATAGATTGTATTAAAGCTGACATTCAGGCCTTTATCACACATCAGCATTCTGAAAATCATTTATCACTTACAGCCGAACAATACTGTTTTGGTATAAATATACACCATTTTTACAATTTATTTTCTAAGTATTTCTGTGTGATTTAGACCTAAAAATGTAAAATACAGATTTGCCGAAAGTTCATTTTCTTGATTACAAAGATGAGCAATTCTTAAATATATTCACATGAATAGCTGCTGATACATCACAACGTAACTAAATCAGAAAACTACTGTATATATTTACAAAACATGAGTATTTTGAATGACTGGCTAATTAAATATATATACATATATTTATATATATATATATATATATATATATATATATATATATATATATATATATATATATATATATATATATATATATATATATATATATATATATATCTATATGGTGTGTATTGGAAGTTTTCTTGATAATATTCTTAGACCGTGATATAGTAAAACATAGATATGTACTATACGCCAGTCTGATGTGGGTGCTGTATTTTTCCTGAATTAGAAAAAAAAAATTAATCTTGTTTTTATTAATTTACTTACTTGGCGGTTTCTGCCTAGTAACTGATTGCGTCTTTATTACCTGTTTCCAATGTATTTTAAAGAGAATATTTTTGCTTGCTGGGATAATAAAATAAATATAAATCACCAAAATTTTTATTTTCGAAATAATTGAAACCAATATAATATAATAAACGTACATAGTATTTTGTTTTAATTTTGAAAGAAATATCAAAGGCAAAAGAAACTGTAGTTTTTATAAACTTTAATATTTAATGTTGTGTTAATCGGCTGGTTTGTTTATAATATAACTGAAGAGAAAAACAATATTTCAGCATTTTCCTAAGATACATACCGAACGCATTTTGAAAAGTTCCGCTCAAAATTTGATAGAACCTCTGAGCTACTTTTCTTATTACTGAATCAAGATTTTATTTTTACGTTGCACATCAATTCTTAGATTAAGAAATTTATCTGACGTTTTTTGTTCGTCGGTATCCTGTTAATATATAAAGGGTAAAATATTAAGTTGTGTTTTTCTCCAAAGTTTGATAAGCTACATGGGACTTCCCAGAAAGTAAGTAATAGATATACCTGCTTTTGTAGGCCGAAGTTTTCTCTGTTAAGTTACTTTTTGGATCATTGTTGAACTTTGTACTTTTTGTGAGTTACAGGGTCTGAAACCATTACAATTATTTTTCACCGAAATGTACCATTTCAAATCCAGAATTTTCAATAAGTCCATCTTGTTAGATTACCTGTGACCGAATTAATGACTTACCTCGACCAGGACATCGTAAAATACTTGTCAGGTAATTGTCAACTTTTCGCTGGCCAATCTGCGATCATTCTTCCTGGACCACTTTAGCAACTTCGTCAGTTTTCAGGTTGCTGATGCCGTTTTCATTGTCCAGGCATGTCCCACCGATGCTGAATGGATTCATATCCGCCGACTTTGCGGGTCATTCGCGTAATTTGATTATTTTTTAAGAAAATCGTTTACACGTTTACCACATTATGTCGAAACATTATTTTTTTGTTCTTCATGTAAGTCATTGTTTTCAAAGAATGTTAAAGATTTTTTTATTGAAAATCCTGGATTTAATTAAAAATTCTAATTCAGGTTTATTTTATTGTTAATCCTCAGACGTAAAGCAAATCTTTAAAAAAACATTTTTTTGCAGATCCTGTAACTTCTAATGTACACAAAGTACAGGAGTGAACCAAAAATCGTTTGGTAAAGGGTACTTCAGGAGTACTTCTGGGAGTCCCATGTAACTTGTCAAACCTTTGAGAAGGTACCTCATGTTTTACCCTGTATATATTAACAGATCACCAACGATCACAGAGCGTCAGGTAAATTTCTTACTAAAAAGTCGGTATAGTTTCTCCAGGCCACGATTTGTGCGTCAGATTTTAAACCTCTAGATTTGTTAACAAAAAAAATCTAAGAAATTGAATGAAATTTTGCGCTAAACGATTCAAAAGGCGTTCACAATGCGAAAAATCTATATTTGCAGATTAATACAGCACTGAAATAAAATAAATACTTCCTCTCATACCTTGCATTTGAAGGTATTATTCCTTGTCACTTTTTTGTGTCTATCATACCAATTTATATTCTTGCTGACTGATCAAGACATCACCAAATATATTTTTAGATATTTTTTACCCTGGCACTTAGCATAATAAATATAAAAAAATACGTATATACAATCCAACCAATATTCAAGAAAACCTCTGATATATAAAATCTTTTGTACAATTATAATAAATAAAAAACAACTGGCTTTAAGACATAACATTTAACTACTAAATAGTAAAATACACCTATAAATGCGGTAGTTGAATGTTTACTATGCTCGGACTATTCTAAAATGAGAATTATTAGAAAATATTCCTATTTCGTAGCCAAATGTCGATTAAACCTAAATCAATTAATCTAAAAATCACATGTCAAAACTATTCAACTTTATCTGATAAGTACTTTAACAGGTCAATCACCACCAAAGAGGTACAGTTCTCAGGGATAAACCGCTGTTTAGAGGTCACGATACATCCGATTCCTTTTTTGATTGATTTACATGTAAAGACTCATTCTCTGAGTGATTATTTCTTCTGGTTCGGGAAACAAATACTTTTGGGCATCCTATTATGGTACATTTGAACATTTCAGATAAGTGGTTTTTTTCGCAGTGCTCTTTTAAATGCAACTGTGTGCTAAAGGACGTTCGACAGAACCTACATGGTAAATTTCCTTCTTTGTCGGGAGTAGGGAGATCTTCCTCTACGCAATGAATGTATTTTAGGGGACTAGGGAGCAGATTTGAGGGTGGCGGCGAAGAAGAAATTGGCGAACTAGAAGTGGAAGACCGTTCTTTCCCTATAGTAGAACCATTAAATTGACCAAAATGACTAAAGTTTCCTAGAGGAAAGGGTAATACTCCTAAAGGTGGAGGCAATAAAAGAGGAGGAGGTGGAATTCTATCGCCATTGAGCATAAGTTGATCGATATTAGGGGGTAAATGGTGGCTTTTAAATGCTTCATCCGCATATAATCTCGCCAGGAAATCACCAGATAGGGCAGGGTTAGTGGTGAAACTAGCGAAAGGGGACAAGCCGGATCCACCTTTATCCGAGGATGTAGAAAGAAGTTTTCGGTGAAGATTGAGGTTCGCACTATGTCTGTCTCTACTCCTTTTTGAAGGAAATGCGGCATTACATCCATCTACATTGCACTTGTGCATAAGTTTTAAATGTACATTTTGGTAATGTGTTTTAACCCCAAAGTGATTCTGGAAAATTTTGCCGCAAGCAGTACATCTTCTAGGATTATCTTTGTCGATTGGAACATCCATTGTACTAATAAATTGTCCATTGTCAAAGTGACCGAATAGCTGATTTTGGCTATTTTCATCTGGAGATTCTCCTCCGTTACTGCTACCTGCAGAAGAAGCCTGGGAACGCGCTGGACTGGGAGGACCTCCACTCACCATAAACCCTAACGGAGGAAACTGGCTTCCAGGAGCTCCTAGTCCTAGATGAATACCTTTTGACATCCAGTCACTAAAGTTTCCATGGGACAGGCTCTCTAAATGCCGTAAAGCATTGGAAGAATCGAAAGACTCGTCACTTTTATTACTTTCTACTGAACTTGACGGACGATCTTCGTTTTCCTCTTGGATGTCAGAATCGTGATAGAGCTTCTCTTTTTTTAATTTGTCGATTAAAAACAATGGCGCCAAAGAAGTTTTTATTTCACTGCTATTAATTTTTTCTGTTTCGTTGGCGTTAACGTCAGGGCTTCTTTTTTCGTCAAGAGGTGACTCGCACCTAACCTCTGATTCCTTTATTTCTTTTTTATTTTCCACCTTTGACTCCATTTCAAGTCTCCGCGTGGATTCCGCTAAACGTTCAGCAAAAACATCGTTAGATGAATCACCATCGCTTACAGGATCATCCATTACAATAGGTAACGCGCATCTTGTGGGATTCTGACTCTTTCTTTTTCTCTTATTGGTTTGTACATAGCTCTGCTCGTCTTTTAAACTGTGATTATCTACAACACTTAAGGAATCTTCGTTACTATCTACATTACTTAAAACTTCTTCATCCGCATCTGATATGGACATTTTTTGTTTTTTAGCTGGCATACTAAAATCTTCCGGTTGGTCCGACATTGGAGGTGGCGGTAAGGGACTGTTTATTCCACTTATTTCAACACGGTCTCTCGGTACCTCAAAATGTTTTTTAAAGTGTTGGGCTTCTGGACTAGGAGGCTTTTGTTGATGTTCTAGTTCCTCCTGTACGAGACTTTTTTGTTCTTGTTTTATTTGACCTTGTTCTGAAAAAGAAATTTTATCGTGAGTAATGTCGTCTTCTTCATCTCCGCCTACTACTACGATTCCTTCTTCATCGTCATCATCGTCTTCTTCTGAATGATGGGGGTTTGATGAAATTAAAGCTAAAGCACTAAAATCTCTAACAGTGTTTTTACTTTCTTCCATGCTTCGTTGAATGCTTAGGTCGAGAGTTTGTTTAAAGTCTAATGTTGCTAATGAATGATACTTCATATCTGGCGGAGGTGTAAGTAAAGGAAATGGACCAAAAGGATTTAATGGATTTAGAGCCGTGGCAGCTGGTAAACTTAATCCAGTCTGAGGAGGAATGAGTATAGGGTGCGACTGAGAACTTCTTCCATCATGTGGAGATATTTTTCGTCGAAGATGAGGAGAATGTAGTTTGGGATTTGGATTAGCGCTATGCCTATTTCTAGACCTCCGCGAACTAAACATCATATTACATCCTTCCACCGTACACTTATGCATTTCTCGCAGATGAACTGCCGAGAAATGTATTTTTAAAGCTCCTTTATCGCAGAACGTTTTCAGGCACACGTTGCACTGCACTCTTTTCTTTCCAGTAGCTGGGTTAATAAATTGGGTACCCAAATTAATTGGTAAACTTGGTGAGCCCCATTGTCTTTTTGTCGGAGTAGAAGGTTTCCGTCCTGGTAACATACGAGGTTGTTTAGACGTTTTTAAAGAATCCCTATCGCGACTTAAATTTAGAGCACTATGAGAATTTTCGTCGGCATCATCATCTTCTTCACTGTTGTTGTTTCCGGGGAAAAGTTCAGCACTGGAAGGTGATTTGCTTCCACTTGAAATTCTGGTAGACATTAAACCAGGGAATGAGGAAGCTACTAAATTGGCTGCAGCTAGAGCGTTCGCCGACACAGCCATGGCAGCCGCAGGATGGCTTAAGGATGTAGGAGGATGGTGAGGAGGTAAGCAACTAGGAAGGGAAGTCGATATGCTTAGATTGAGTCCAACGGGTTCGTTATCATTTACTCGACGCCTGCCGATTTCAGGACTAACACGATTAGGAAACGTTGGCAATGCGGCTGAGCTGAGTTTGCGGTAGTCAAAGGTCATACTTTGGAGCCTGTTCAATGGACTACTCGCGAGGCTGCCAGGAGGTGTGGTTGAAGAAATCGGGCCACTTGAAACGGAAGGCATCTTCAGAAAACCCAACGGATGCTTCTGGTGTGGTGACATCGTATGTACTTGTGAATGGAAGACAGATGGAGGAACGTTCGGTGGAGACGGGCGACGACTTGGGGACATCGCCCGGGGGTGTGACGAATGGCGACGCTCCAGGCGCTCCAGGGTGCGGTCCTGAAGGGCCTGTTGCGCCAGAAGCAGCTGCTGCGTAATGGCTCTAGTTTCTCCAAATCTAAGGAATTGTTGGAGGACCAGTGGCTCCTCCTCTGGATTACAGATGCTCCATCGGTCCAGAGTGCTGCCGTGTGACTCCTGAAACAAAACAATTAAAATCATAAATATTTCTTAAATAAAACCATCGCGGCTGGAAAATTGTTTATGAATAACGTGACTTAAAATAGGGTCAAAGATATTTTAAAATCACTTGACGGAACGGGAAAATTTATCTGGCAATTCCAAAGAGAAGGTCGACGTCGGCTGTATATTTTACAAGCTCGATGTATAAAAATATACTTTCTATTCGATAGCGTTAACGGTCTTGTTTAAAATCGAAATCTGCAGAATGTCTCCCGCGCGTCCATAAATAAACGGGGTGATAGTCACCTGCCCCTCTCAGCCTTAATCTATATCAAACAAACACAGACTTCTATTACAAGAATGTAATTAAACTGTACTCTTTATATATGACAACTATTAAACTTGCCTGTTTGCTGTCAGTCGACGAATTTTGGGTCAATCTTTATTTACTTTTAGGTATGTTTACTTTAATAATAATGAAGCCAAAATATTTCCTTAACTTCAATTAACCTTAATTAAACCGCAAAAGCGCGATACACTTTTATGCTTAAACAAAGATTTTTGTGTGTATTAAAGTTAAATTAATTGAACAAAACCTGAACACAATACATGTTAGTTATAAATCCAACCGTTCCTCTAAGATAGAAAACAAGTTATTTATTTATAGTTAAAACTACTGTTTACCCCACTATACTGTTGCAATGAACTTATTGTAAATATTTTCCACACCGAATGTCTGTATAGGGTCTCTGTTCATATTTTGAACGAGGTCTAGAGGCTCTATTATAAAAGATACAAAACATGTTAAATGTAAAAAAATTAAGGTTTTACCTCGACCGCCTGGATTTGCTAAAAAAATAAACAAATTATCATTTGAAAGTAAAAAAATCAGCATCAACTTTGTTATTTTAAATAGAATACCCTGCATTACATTATTTTATTAAATAGGTCTCTTTCTTGCTGATTATAAAGGAAGAGAACATTCTAACTACACCTAGGAATACATTACATTGGAACTTATGGCATGATTTTTGTAAATTTTCTTGGTTGCTTTTTGTATTTAACATATTTTTTTATCTTTTATAGTTTTTTCGAGATAGTAATAAAAGAGAAATTATATATATAAATATATATATATATATATATATATATATATATATATATATATATATATATATATATATATATATATATATATATATATATATATATATATATATATATATATATATATATATATATATATATATATATATATATATATATATATATATATATATATATATATATATATATATATATATATATATATATATATATATATATATATATATATATATATATATATATATATATATATATATATATATATATATATATATATATATATATATATATATATATATATATATATATATATATATATATATATATATATATATATATATATATATATATATATATATATATATATATATATATATATATATATATATATATATATATATATATATATATATATATATATATATATATATATATATATATATATATATATATATATATATATATATATATATATATATATATATATATATATATATATATATATATATATATATATATATATATATATATATATATATATATATATATATATATATATATATATATATATATATATATATATATATATATATATATATATATATATATATATATATATATATATATATATATATATATATATATATACGAAATAGATGTCAATGTCAATGCATCAAAAATATTTGTATTAGTAGTGTATAACGTTTTCAAAAATCACTTTCACAATAACTTATATGATACCAAAGTGTCACATTCGTGTAAAAAGTGCTATTTTCAAAACTTGTAATACAATATACTATTTATGTGCCATTGGCTTGATAAAAATTTAAATTCCAATCTCTTAATTTTCAGAAGAATTACTTTCATCTAATGCGTGATTTTAAGAATTTCGATATGTTTTTTTTTGGCGCTTTAACTGGAGTACATCCACAATATATTTCGGCCCCATATTATCACTGTGAAATTCATAAAATTAAAATTGAATTAAGCACTCACTAATAGTAAACTAGATTTATAAAATGCCTTATATCCTTAAATAATTATAGAAATGTGACAGCGAGTTCGTTGGCAAATCTTGATATCACGTAACTTGTAAAGACAAGTGTTAGTTCTACCTTTCACCTACCTTATAAAATCTTTAGCTGGTTGTCACGCACAATATTCTGGTCCGTAAAAAGTATTTTTTCCGCTTAGGCAGAACATTCCGTGAGAATATTTATTTTTTATTACCCCAATCTTTTGAAATGTTCCACACAAAATTTGATAAAATTTCGAAGCTATTTTTCTTGATAAAG
This sequence comes from Kuschelorhynchus macadamiae, assembly GCA_030620095.1. Taxonomy (NCBI): domain Eukaryota; kingdom Metazoa; phylum Arthropoda; class Insecta; order Coleoptera; family Curculionidae; genus Kuschelorhynchus; species Kuschelorhynchus macadamiae. The sequence goes on along the minus strand of JAUTXW010000975.1, from coordinate 2,454,284 downwards.
GATCAAGATTTCCAGATGAGTTTATTTTTACGTTGCACGCTTCTTAAAGCGGACTCAAAACGAATCCGAATGTGTATCCGACAAATATTGACAAATACAGAAATTATGTCAATGTTGGTCAAATACACACAAATATCCAAGTACGAACAATAAAGCTTTTGATCACATTCTTGGTATATTTGACAAACATTTGAATGAAGGTCCACTGCATCATTTGACTTGTGCCATATTTATCGACAACCGATGACAAATAGACAAGTGTCGAACATTTGTAGTAGTTCTTTCACAAATATACAAGTAGTGTGATTGTTTATACTTGGATATTTATATGAATAGGTGCATTCAAACGAGTGGTGTATTTGATAAATGTCATCGGTAAATATGACACAAGTCAAAGGCTGCTGTGTAAATGCGTTCACATGGTTGTCAAATATACAAGTAGTGTGATCGAGCATCATCTTTGTTCATTCTTGGATATTTGTGTATATTTGATAAACATTGATAATATCTGTGTATTTGCAAATACTCCATTTGTTTGAGCCCGCCTTTAGACTAAAAAAAAATTCTGACGTTTTATGTTTGTCAGCGTCCTGATAATATACATATACAGGATAAAACATGAAGTACTTAACGTTTTTTCTCCAAAGTTTGACAAGTTACATGGTGATTTCCCGAAAGTAAGTGGAGATATAGGTATACCTGCTTTTGTACACTGAATAAGCGTCCCCAATAAATAACTTTTTAGTTCATCGTTATATGATAGGAAGTTACAGAGTCTGAAACAAATTTTCGAGTTTTGTTTTAAAAATTTCAATATTTCGCATTACGATTATTTTCACTGCCGGATAAACAATAAAGCAAACGTAAATTGAATCTGTGTTGAACATTTTCTTTTGTGGCAATTGAAACCCAGGATTTTCCCTAAATTTACCTTTTGGGTAACTTCTTGACCGAATTAATGCCTCGTGATAATCGCGACATGGCATATTTACTGGGTAGTTGTCAATTTTTGTCAATCAGAGGCCATTTTTTCTGAATCGCTTTAGCAAGTTGGTCAGTTTTCCGGTTGCTTATGCTGATTTTTTGTAGACGTTGCCCAAGCATGTCCCAACAATGTACTATTGGATTCATATTCGGTGACTTTGTAGGTCAAACCATTCTCGTAATTTACTTATATTCAAGAAAATCGTTTACAATATTTGCTTGATGTGGTTCCGCATTGTCGTCCATAAATATAGAACTACATAGCAAATGTGCCACATCATGTGGAGCACCGACTCCTTCAAACGGTGATAAGGTATTATGTATGATATTGCTTTAAAAAAATGTTAAGTAATTTGTTTATTGAAAATCCTGGATTTATACAGAAATTTTCAACAAAACTCAATTTACCTTTACTTGCTTGTTTACCCGTAGGCGCACACTAATGATTTCAATAAATGGTTAATGTTTAAACAAAAAGACCCTGTAATATTCAATAGGACCAAGGTACAATGATGAACCAAAACGCAATTTATAAAAAACACTACACACTACAAAAGCAGGTACCTATATCTAATATTCACTTACTTTCTGGTCCCATGTAACTTGTCAAACGTTAGAGAAAAAACACGACTTCATTTTTACCCTGTATATATTAATAGGACACTAACGAACATAATACGTCAGGGAGCGTCAGTGTATTTACTACTTAAATGCTGCCCAGAGATATTTTCTGGGTCAGTTTCTTAAACTGACGTTTCGCAGTTCATTTAGATTATCTAGTAATATTTTACTTGCCTTAAAATACAGTAAAATATGCTGTGTGTTAAATAAGTAAACAATAATCTTAAATGTACGTACAACAGAACAACACTACTTATAGTTTTAAAGACGCCATTCGCCAAGGCACGCAGCATAGTCACTATTAATTCCCAAAAACACTAATTTTAGATGACCGTTTATAAAAGCGGCCATTAAGTACTTAACCCTTTTTATGGGGAAATAGGTACTTATTATACGAAAGAAACCCCCTTCGTAATGACTTCAACAGTCAAATATACCTACATACTTCTAATACCGCTGACATTAATTATGAAAGACTAACTCTAGGTGACAGATATTCTACCTCGAATTCAAGATTATTCCTAGTTTTAAAATAAATAAAATTTAAGTCCGCAAAAATTTTCTGGTCACCGAATGGCAGTGATCCTAGTCCCTTAATTTCTTTTATACCTGATAATATTGAATCGGAGGCGGAGGTCCTTTTGTTGGAATAAACCACTTTTAGGATATAGAAAATTCGCTGTTAGGTAACCAATTACATGATCCATCAGTGACAAAGAACGACCTCAATGAAAACGATTAAAATTCCTTATTCTAGACATGCTATATAAAATGACTTGTTTAGATGTCCTCATAACCAGGAATCCAGCACATACAAACTATATAATGCTAAACCACGTGCGACGATTCCGTTTTTTGAGCGAATAATCAAGTATGCTTTGACGTCGGCGAACCATTCGTCTGCATCAAATCTGCTGTTTTTTTGTGTATTGTCATGAAATCCATGCGAACGAATATTAAAAAAAATAGGGTGGATGAAATATTCGTCCATTTGTTGATTAGCCCGTTTGTTCATTCATATGAATTGACGAATCGAATCGATCAATCTAAAGCCTGCTACTAACTATTCGTCTATTCGTTCATTCGTCCGTATACATTCGATATTTCTATTCATATGAATGGATGAAACGGCGAATCAACGAATTGACGAATGTTTCATTCACATTATTAATCAATTTTCAATTTAACTCGTTTGCATGGATTTCATGCGTTTCATTGTTTGAAAATACACAACAAACAAAAGGAATCGCACGAATGGTTCGCAGAGGTCAAAGTCTACTTGATTATTCACCCAAAAGACGGTATCGCCGGGTAACGAATCGAACGGATGAATCGGACCCTCTAAACTATGCGGACGAATGAACGAATGGAGGAATCAAGAGTAGCGGACTTAAGCGAGTCAGGGCTTATGAACATTTATGATGGTTGGATTCGTTAATTCGATTCATCAATTCATATGAATGAACGAATGGGCGAATCAACGAATTGTTGATAGTTAAAGAAAAATGTCACATTGTTTTAAAAAAATATAGTTGAAGTGTTTGTAAAAATAGTTTTTATTTTTACATTTTTACATAATAATACCTATTATAAAGCTCTACCGATTATTGGCGATAAAGACAGTTTTAGCTAACTTACATGTAAATGTAAATTGAAAGAATTACATATTTCATTCAGTGCCGTAACTTGCTAGGATTGGGGCCAAATTCAAATATTACGATGGTTGCAACGTTCATAAAAATCAGCCACTAAAAAAACTTTAAATAAGCGTGTATTGTACTTAATATAGAAAGTTAATTATACTATATGCCAATGCCGCTGTTACTTTAATTAATAGCTCCTTAAAAATATGTAAATCATACTCGGCGCTTTAACGATTCACGTGTTTAGGGGGTGTATCTACATTCTTTACCCCCTTTCCCCGTAAAACCGCACCCTTTACCAGCTGACACAATCGTATAGTCAGATAAATTATCATTTAATAAAATGTTTTTTTTAGTTATAACTATTACAGAAATTTACTTACTTTATTAAAAACATATTATGCTAATAATTTGACTAAAGCGAAAATTCTAATTATTTTTAATGCAAAAATTGAATTGTGATACACATGCATTCAAACATAAAAAGAGCTTAATTAAGGTTTGGCATTACCAGTATTCAATAATATGGCAAATACGTAATGTTGATATAAATAAAAGCAGTAAAATTTCAAAAACGAAAAACGTTATCGCATTTTCTTGACCTATGTTAATGAACCTTAATTTTCAAGTTAATTATTCTTGACATTTGGCAAACTGTATTTAGTTCCTATCTCGGTTCCTACTAAGAACAGAAACAAGATATCGCGTGCATACAGATGCAAAATTCATTTATTTTGGTACAATAAAAATAAATAGGTTGTTTGGTGCGAATTATTTCTCCTTAAATAATCTTTAGATAATATTATTAAACGCAATATCCGCTACAAGTGAAAAAAAAAAAACGTTTTAGTACATATAGTAGTAAACAGGGCTGATTTTTAAAGCTCAAGCGGAAAATTTTGATGAATTCTTACAAAGTGTTAAGTTTTTTTCTTGTATACCAGGTGACCACGGACTAATATACGTACGCTCCCCTTTTTTCATTCATTCAAAATTTTGTGATCTTCTATGGGACACTATTTGTCAACTCATCCACATTTGTTTTATTTTGCTTAGTTCGCCATGCCATAACTATTAATGCAATTTTTTAGTAAGTAACTTAACTAAGCAAAATTGCATTTAAAACAAAAACTGCCTAAATTTTCTTAATATATAAGTGAACAAAATTGTCAAACATGGGTTAAAGTTGCCAAATAGTGTCATGCTCACAAAATTTCAAACTAATATTTTAAAAAACAAAGAAACAAAGGGGCATAGATTAGCCCGTGGTCACCAGGTATAGTTAAAATAGAAACTCTTATTCTGACAGATCTTTCATATACAGTACGACCCCGGATAGAAGTAGCAAAATGAAAAAACGACTAAAAAGGTAATTATTCAAAAAAGGTCTTTTAAAAAAAGCTCTTTGCTAAACTAGCCTTTATTTTTAGAAAAATGATACATGAAAAAATCACTTTAAATCCAAGAGATAGGATCAAGCATTTAACTAACATTTGGGATTAAACCTATCTGTTGAATTTAAAATAGTTCCTACATATATCCTTTTGGCTCAAAAATGAAAAATACGCTTGAAAATAAGGCATCTTTACACTTGACGATATTTTTCAATTGTTTATGCACCCCGTATTACAAAATTAAAAATTTGCAATGTTAAGCTTTTTTTAAGAGGAGCTTTAAAAAATATGTATTATTCGTTGATTTTGCCCTCTTCTCACCACTATCGGTGGATATACCGTAATAAGTATGGTTAAAACTATATCGCGTATCGCATTAAAAAAATCTACATAAGATATTTAACAATAAATAACAATATAAAATATTTATAATTACAATTAGAAAAGAAGTAAAGACCTGACTTCAAAGGGTTCATACAATGACCAAATGTATTTCTTTCTAGAAGTTTCTTTTGAAAATTTGCTTTTCATTATAGCTCAACTGAATAGCTGATTTCAGAAACACCCCGAGTCCATGACGTAGACTTAATCTACTTCTGAAATCAGCGATTTAATTCTTCGAGACTAGAATTCTCTACAAATATAGAAAAAAACATTCCGACTTTCTTGGTTAGGAGGGGCGCGGAAGTAATTTTTTATCCTCATAGTACAGAAAATCGACTCTCAGCACTAGCACTGGACATAGACATCGTAAAGAAAGCTAAAATAAAAAAAATTGAAAGGTGGATTTCACCTTCCGTACAAGCTAAAATTTTTTTTTATTGCGACTTTTTCATAATATTATCCAATACTCAAAAAAGATGTGGCGGGCGGTGTACTCACGTTGAGGCCTATTTAAGGTCCGGTCCCTAAGCAGCCGCTTACATCGCTTAATGAATAAAACGGTCCTGGTAGTAAATGTAACAAAATTATCGTTGACTCAGTTGGATATGTTCCGACGGAAGAAGTTACAAAAATTTTTCTGATAAAATAAATTCTTCAATACGTGACTAAATAGAAACAAAACCAGTTGGTAATTAAACAATTTGATTGTATGCCGCATGTAGTGTTCTGAATTGGGCCGAAAGTTATTTATCTTGAAAATTTCACGCCTTGATCTCTTTCGATCTCAGCTGTATACACCGTGTTTTTATTCGGGATCGTCGATATTTATAATTGCTTTTTAAGCATTGGAATTCTGTGTTACTGAGAACTTTTTTTTATTTAAAGCTATTTAGCTGGGGCACAATGAAGTTAAAGATGCGTAGCTAATGCCCATCTCTAATGTACCTGTGGTAACTTATTGGCTACAAAGAATGCGTGAAGAACAGAAGAACGCTTTTTACAGTAAAAATTAAATGTAATAAAAGACTTCGCGGAATTACCACATAATGAATTTAATTACTTTGTGATAGGGGTGCACGATACGATCCGATATTCTAAGATATCGATAGTTTTGCCTCCGATACTCGATATTTTGTATCGATGTTTTTAAAAGGATACGTGGTATGTATCGATACATATGACTGTATATCGATACCATTGGATCCGTAATATTTAACACCTATATTAGTAGTGGCGTCATTTAGCGTAAAAGCGTAAAATCCAAATTCTGGCTGGGTATTAAAAATTATCCTAGCAATAAGTTGCAAATTACAGATTTCTATGAGAGTTGCAGGGCGGATTGGGGATTAACAGTCAGCGGTGACATCTGAGAGCTACAATTAAGTTGATGTCCGGGAATATCCGTAATTCGTTTAATTTTAACTCTGATCTTTTAAAATTATGGACATTTAAAACTTTAAATTTTACTGGACTTTAAAATGCTAGAAAATTCAGACTACTTAACCTATGGTGGGGAAAAGTAACTATTTGAAGGTTCCTGTTTTATTATTAAAAATATTGTAAATTTTCGGTTTTCCATAAAAAGTAAATTGAATATAAATATGCTTGCAAAAAAACATTTAAAATAATAAAAAAAACTTTTGGTATTCTTATCTTATATCAAAAGAATATCTTTTGGTATAAGTACTCTGCTTGCTCTCTTTAAAATCAAGGAGAATCCATTATTGCGGATTTTTTAAAAACAATAAATTTAATCATCTCCCTAGACCAAATTTCTAACTTACTTTTATTCAAAAAATTATAATACTCCAGAAAATATATCAATATTTCGGTTATCAATTCTTTTTAAAACGGTTTTTTCCTGTATCGATAGTTTAATCATCGATACAGTCTTCAAAAATATCACATCAGATATGTTCCTTTAATCTTAATTTAGATCAGCAATTTGTATTATATATGTATATAATCGTCTTCCAACTGGGAGGACACTCCCCTCTTAAGCTAATATGACCTCCGTCCTCCACTACTGCGGGAGGGCGCTACTTGTCGTTCAACACTATATGATTCAACCAAATCTAAATTGAAAGTTATGAACATACATACTTCTATATACTTAGTATGGGTATGAACAATTTATTGGCTATATTTCTATAAATATTTAATTCACTGCTTGCCAAATAATTTAAAGATTTAATTTACGTATTCAAAATTTACAATATAACATTTACTAGAACAAACTGTTTGTTATGTTGTTGACAACACGTTTTTAAAACATATTTGTTAGAATTGAGTAGGTACTAATCAAAATCTTTATAAACTTTAATTAAGTTGCTAGACAAAAGAAGTACTTAGGATATTGCTTCAGTTAAAAAAATCAAGCTAAATTAACCAATTAGCTAACACTGAAAGTAATTATTTTGAATTTCGCAACATAATCAAAAATACCGTGCAAAAACATATAGGTATAAAGTAAAGAATCATACCTATTATTTTATACCTATTATTTTTTTGATAGAAAACCGTAATAAATAAGCTACATTAGAGCTGGCGTTACCTAGTTATCTTACAGTTTATTTTATGCTGCTTTGACTTTGTTGTTGAATACCTTTTTAAAACATGTTATGCATTGATACTTTTTGAACAAAAAATAATTAAGTTCTTAACACTAAAAAAAAAACAAGTAAAATAAAAACTTAATACCGGAATTTATAAAAATACAAAAAATAAATGGAGAATGCGTCAGATAACATATCGCATATTTTGACTACGGGATTATGAATGAAGTGTCTCTTTGTACTCCTTTAAACTTCTCCCTCGACTTCTCCAGAGTTGACAATTCTACTAGTAGAAAATGTAAAAATTAAGTAATTTAAGAAAAAATTATAGACTAAAAAATATATTTTTCTACGTTTCGTTTGACTAACGGCAATTGCGTGTGGGAAATTTTCAATTTACGCACTAGGAAAATAATTATTTATAAAGTACTAAATAATGTGCAATAATTTAAAATTGAATTCACCATCTTCATCATATGTTCTTGTAATGAATGACGGGTTATATTACTCAAACTTGTTGATACGGAGAGGAGAGAGATTTGAAAGAGGCATTTAAAGGGACAAAAAAGATGCGTTCAGCTAAATATAAATATGGTCATCTGCTGGAAAAAACGATTGAAACATCTTCAAACAATTTAGGGAATATTAATTATTATCGATTAAAACAATAATTATACAAAACAAAGTAAAACGTATGTTTCCCAATCGGACCTATTCGAAATTAGGTCCAAAAGTAGGTAAAGGGTTTAAAAAGTAAGTTGTTGAAATTAAGCTTAATACTAAAGTGGGCAGTTCCGGTCAGCATTCAAACTAGCTCCAAACACAATCTTCGTGCATGATAGCAAAGACCAATTATACATCATGTTGAAATAAATTAACTTTAGATGGATCCCAACTATACGAAATACACTGTAAAATTGGAATCCATTAGGGATTCTTTTTTAATTGGATGGATGGTCTATTCCGAGTATGTCTTTGAGGGCAGGAGATACGAGAACAATTTGGTTATGGTACGACACCGCGGAACCATCAATGACAATAACAAAAAAAATCGTATAATTAAAATAGTCTTGATTACATTTACCATATGCCTTAGAATATATGTATATTGTAGAAATTAAATAAAAATTTGTAGTTGGGTTCAATTATTTCGAACTGCACTAAACCGATGATTGTATAACAGTTTATAGTAAAAACCCTTGGGAAAAGCTTCATTATGCCCCCTTATCAATCGTAAGATCGCGGGTCAGGCGTAGGAAGAACGATAATGTAGTCGGATGCGGTCCGTCGGCAAACGAATCGATTGCTTCAAACATGGGTAAATTTAAACTTTCATGTTTAATCATCAATTTGCAAAATGTGTTTCACTTCTTAACTAACTTTTAGTCACTGGCTAATATTTAGTGTATGTGTATTCGAAGCACAACAAAATAATATTTACTAACCATTTTTTACTGCTACAGTTAGAAAAATAAACTACGCTTTCACCAAAAATAAATTTCTCATCAGATCACTGGTATGCAAGCAAAGTGCAGTTTACGTCATAACGTAGGTACTTTGCGTTTTCATCATATATGTACATATAGGTACAGTACTCTTTTAAAAACTATTTTTTTTTATTTTGTGAAGCTCGTTGTGCAGCATTCACAGATGAACTTAATTCATAAAAACTTGTGTAGGTATCATGGTATTTACCTGCTTTAACTAGTAGATATGTCATATGAAAACAAAAATAAGATTCTGTGGATTTTCGGATCTTAAAATAATTGGTGATTTACATATTTAATATTTACCTATCTATTATTTCAGATTTTTATTAAAAATGTAGTTAGGTTATTGCTATGACATTAAATCACTTCTTATGTGAGTATTACTATCGTTGGCGCTTTCGCATAATACTCAAAATTAAAACATCTAAAAAAGATCAAGGCTTCTGTCTGCAACCTTATCGACATACCTATATATTTACTGCCAAATTTTCTCGAAAACTATATAGAAGAGGACGTTCGTGATTATATTGCTTTAAAATGGCCGTTTAATCATGACCCTACTTATTCGGACGGTATATTATTAAATGCTATTAGAACAGGGGTCTATTAATAAAAAGACGAAAATAAGGCAGACATTTTCGGGATTATACCCAACTACAAATTATTGCCGCTGGCACAAATGATATGCAAAACAGTGTATAATTTGACCGTCTGTGATTCTGCACTGCACGGAACAACCGACAGCCAACCTTAAATATTAATAAGGGTCAAAAACGCATTCGTGCCAAGTAACTGTTTCTACGATGCGTTAGCTGAGACCCATATGTACAAACGACACTCATTAATCAAAAAAACACAAAATAAATCCCCTAAAAACTTAACAACCGGTTTGTACGCAAATTATGATACTACTAATCGGTAAATAACTGTTTAGGCTAACGAAGAGAAAAATCTATAATTATTATCACATTAAGACGGTGAAGAGAAACAAACATACAATGTGTTTCAATCACGATGAAAATTAATTTTGCTTAGAAAATGACACTAGCGATTTTGAAAATAATAGATTTTGATTTTAATATTCAGTTGTTCATAGACATTTTTAACATTTGATTCGAAAATCCTAATTGTATAAGATTTTTATTAGAAGTAGGTACTAGTTTCATTTTTTTTTGTGGAACGGCAAATCTTCAAAAATTGTTAATATCTGCTACATCGTTTCAATCAATCGAATTTTAAACTTTGGTATTTAACATTTCAGAACTTCAGTGTCAAAACCAATTTAAATCCCTTTTAAGTCAAGAGCCAAATTATCATCTTCAAAAAAATTATGTGCCGACTTTGAAATAAACATATCCAGTCATTTTGTTGTATCATGTAGGCTGATTGGAAAATGTTATAAAAATAATCGAAATTCATCATGGTCTGTCATATTTTAGTGACGACTGAGTGGGACATCCAGAAATTATTTTTGTAGATTTTTGGTTATAAATCATTTGTATAAGAAGGATATTAAAAATGTTGTATGTATTAATCTAGAGTTAATGTTTATCTAAGGGTTATGGTAAAAACAAAAATAAAACATACCTGTAAAATATATCCTCTAGCGTAGTCGTCGATTGTCCAGCCAAATCCATGCAACACTTGAATCACTTCGTCTTTTTGAAGCACAGAAAACAATCGATCGAGTAGTATTTTCAGGCGAATCGGTAACGCTTGACATCCGTATAAAATTAAACTAGCTACGTCGAACGCAACATTCACATGCACCGGCTCAGGAGCACTGATATTGAAGAGATGTCGCAGGCCCAACTTGTCCAATGCTGTAACAAAAGTGGGGGTAACTCACAGCGTGCGCACTGAGGGGGGCGGGGCTATCTGCGAGGGGGGGTTGACAAAGGTGGACGCGAAGTGTAGGTGACGATACCCCTTCGCAGGGACACTCTCCACCCCCTCTGTATACTTTTGTTGATGCTACAGACTTGCACAGAACGATGCTATACTCGGTGGCTCCAATTTTTCGATTTGCTTATAAGCTTCTCTCTGTGCAAGTCTGTTTCAAATTCCACTTTAATATAAATAGATTTATGTCATTAATTATTATAAATGAACAGAGGCAATGACAACCGCATTTAAATACATTTTTTTACTGGGTGGTATTTGGTAATTAATAATGACTGGCGATTAAATATTATTGAAATGAAGCTTTTGACGAGTGATAGGAACTTTAAAATTTTTAGAGTTTTATAACTTATATCATGATACAGTATTATTTTATGATGGAGTACATTTTATGAATATGCCAATATGCTAAAATAAAAATAATTATTTTTTTATTCAAAATTTCATGGAATAGTAATCTGCATATTTGAATAGTGATATCGACCTACACTAGATTTCACGTATAAAACGGCTCTATCCAACTTGCGTCAAGAACCTGAAAAATGTTACCGTAGTTGCGACCAGGTATCTAAAACGTCAAAGGCAAGTTGCGCCCCAGAATTTTGTTATCCCTTAATATTATTGGTAATTACACAATAATCTACAAAAAAATGGCATAAAATATGGAATAGAACTCCTCCGAGTCTTATATTGCACTTTTTTACGAAAAAATAAGGCATCCCTGCTAAAAAAGTCTGATAAATGCTTATAAAAAATATTTAAATCTTATAAAGGATAGGACATTTGTGGAAATGTCAACACCTTATCGTATGTTGAGATTTTCATTAATTTTTCAGCTTTTATAGGATACATTTTTTAAGTCTATATTGGTTTTGGTTATCGTATTTGCTCAAAAATACAGGACTGTAATATTTTATAGTAAAAATTAGACATGAATTTTATTCATTCTCAAAATTACTAAAGACTTGGTAGACTTCTATAAAACTAGCTATTTTGAAATGTTTTACACTCTTTTTTTTTAAACTTAATAATATAATATTTTTAAAAGCGACTTTCATATAATTTTATGCGACATGTTTAATGACAATTTTGCACATTTAATATAACAATCTGTAAAATTTAACGGTAATTTAAATTAGAAAATAGAGGATTTTTTGTAATGTTTTATAGTTACAAGAGCGATTGACTTAATGAATTTATGAAACTGCCTGATGGACGGTCTGTGCGATGCATAGTCGGTCTTTTATTGCACGAAATGTGTTTCGTCACCTTTATTTTGAATAGAAGAGGCTATATTGTGTAATTACCTGCAAATATTTCCTTTTATTTGAATATCTTTTATTTCTTTAGCTGGTAGCAAATAGTCAAGTACAAGTAAAAGTCTGTAAATGTTTATAAAAATTTTTACAAGAATGCGCATATTTTTATAAGCCACATGAGGAATTTATAAGCCATTGGTTTTGATTTGCTGTGATTTTCATCATGATTAAAAAGTATTTATTGGTACATGACATTTTTTACAAGAATCTATGAGTTTTGGTCATTCCTTTCACTGGGAAATAGAGGATTCTTTATAATATTTTTGAGTTAGGCTTGGTTAATTTTTATAAAAACACTTTGAACTCTAATAAAAGCAAGGTTCATATAATTTTATGCGAAATGTCCAATGACAATTTCGCACATTTAATATAACAATCTGTAAGATTTAACGGTAATTTAAAATAAAAAATAGAGGATTTCTTGTAAGGTTTTATAGTTACAAGACCGATATTTTATAGAGCATGAAGAGCAACGTTCATAAAATTGTATCAGACATTTCCAAAAACTATTACACATACTTTATACAATAGTATATCTATAAGATTTTGTGGAAACTTTATATATAACCTAGAGGAATACTTATAAGGTTTTATAGCTACAACTTTATAATATAATTCATTTTAAATGTTTCCGATAAATTAATATACTAAACAATATGACACATGATTAATAATATTTTTATAATGTTTGAAGGGGCAATTTTAACAAAATATTTTATCGGACACTTTTAATGGCAAGTACATGTATTCTTTATAAGAATATATAAGATTTGATAAGGAGATATGGAAGTCCCCGGAGCCCCAAATAAGTGTAGGTTTTATAACTAGCACTTACTACAGTTTCTGAATTATGTAAGATTCGTTTTCGATTCTATCATATTATCTCTTATTTGAGAACTTCCACTGTGTAGGTACAAGTCTGCATGATAAGGTAGAGGTCCAGAAATCATAGTCGCAGGAGGGTAGGTACCCTGTGACAATATCGAAAGTAATTACGTAAAAAATGTCCGCAATATGTATAAATATCTTAGAGAGTCCTATAAAACTTCTAGAAATTTACATAACATTATATCCCATAAAAACTGATTATTAAAAATTGTAAAATATAATATACTTAGATATTCTCAATATGAATGTACCATAGAGTCTTAAAAAAAATGCCAGAAGTTTATATGTCGAAATCTTTTGTACGTGGAATCTCTAATATCCCTTAAAAACACTGAATTATATTTTATGAAAGAGTAAATATAAGACATCCTCCAATCTTAAAGAATACCTTATAGAGTTTTTTAAAATGCATAGTATGCTTTATTGAAATAAAAAGTATATGACCTACAGTATAATTAAATTTGCAGACAAATTAGTTTTTGTTATTAGATATGTATTTTATTGATTCTTTCACGTTAAGCTTATTTCCTGGAATTTAGAACTTTCCTTTAAAAATCTTAATTCTGGCCACAGACACCATAAGCGTTAACATCAACCACAATACAAGTTATGTATTTATGCAATCAGCAATAATGCAAATGACAATGCAGTGTTGTCAATTATATAGTAAGTAGGTATACCGTAAAGTGTACGTCATCGGCGTACCCCAGGATATATATGTACGTTTAGTTTTAGGTCTGGAAAAGATGGTACAAGTAATAAAAAGTTTAATTGGATAAAAATTTAGTGCGATGGAAACCTTTTCTGTCAAACCCGTGCACCATTCATTCAACTTAACTACTTCCAGAAATACTGCGCTAAATGTGAAAGAGGGCGCAACCGAGTTGTCTCTCAATGGTCACTATATATTTGAGGTTCGAGAAAAATCATAGGAAAATTGTCTCCGGGACCTCAGGTAGTTTTGGACAGATTTACCACCAAAAAAATCTGTTTTAATATAGACAGGAAATTCCTCATAAAATTGACGCGCTGTCCGCGCGCCTTCTTTACAGCAAACCTAGCCAATCCTAATCTAACCTATAAGTAATCCGCATGTTTATTATATTAGTGTTTTGATTTAACTTCAACAATAACAATAACAAGATCTATACTGATGAAAAATGTTACAGTCGGACAAGGACATATTACAGTTACAAATTGCCCGGCTCAAAAGTGATCTTTTTACCATTACACATCTCTCTATTTTCGTATGGAGTCAAGTGGTTATATAGGGTGTTTCACTTAAAATTACAGACTGGGGAATTACCTGAAATATCAAAATTTGGAATATATATATATATATATATATATATATATATATATATATATATATATATATATATATATATATATATATATATATATATATATATATATATATATATATATATATATATATATATATATATATATATATATATATATATATATATATATATATATATATATATATATATATATATATATATATATATATATATATATATGAAGAGGGGCAATTTTTTTCATTATTTCGAATCGGACTTGAGGAGTATCTTTTGGCAGCGTACTGTAAATCAAATAGGTAATACAATTATGGCTTATAAACAACAAATTTGAGATTGTATTTCTAAGGAGGATAGGTGAAAATAGCTTTGTAGAATTGTGCAAAACAAATAAAAGAAATATTTTTAAAATAACACTTAATACGATGTTTAAACTTTATAATAAGGGCTAAACTTAAATCTTTCGGTGCCCCATACAAGAACAAGTAGTTTATTACTGCCATTACAAGCCATTTTTGAATGGACAATCACACCAATAAACTTCTACTCATCATAAGGAGAAACGCTATTATATATTTCCTAGTTTTTATTTACCCGTTATCCTTCTGCTTCTATGCTTAACAACTTATATATAGGACATCACGTTTTACATAAAAAAATCTGTAGTAATGTAATAGAAATTTTCAGTTATCTATACGTCAAACGATATAAATTGGCGCCCCTCGAGCTTTCTACCACTTGCACATTGCACCCACTGGTAGGCACAGCCCTGTATTTTGCAACTGTCCAAATAAGATTTTTATTTTTGTCTGTAATTATATCTCAAAAAAAGTTTAGGTGACAACAAATAAACTCCCCAATTCAGAGGACCTAGCTTACTTACACAACAATTATCATTTTCATACATTTGCAGCAGGAGATTATGTTTTTCTCGCTCCTTACTATTTTAAATATTATATTATTTTACATGCCAAACAATATGAGACATATGTATGTATTTCATCTCAGTATCATAGAACTCGAAGCCGTGATCGTGAATGTTCCAACCACAAATCTTTCACTAACAAAAATTACCTTTTCTAAAAATATCCTAGCCGATCAATTTGTACGAAATTAAACAGATGTCACTAATTTAATTAATCGAACGTACTTTTTATAATCAAAGTAAATCGAATTCTGTTGCTCTAAGTTTATGTTTACGTCTATTGGATGCTTTACTAACTACGACTATGCAAGCGTACCTTAAGAGAAAGTGAACGAATGATAAAAGAATATTAAATTATTGAATATGTTTGGTTGTAGTTTTTAGTATTCTCTCTGATTTTAAGGCAGGTACTCACGTGAAAGATCTATTCTTATATTATCCAAAATCATGATTGGTAAATGCTGCTTTACATGACTCAGACTTCTCTATACGAGGTAAATCACAGTATTTTGCATCGCATCGTATCTCTGCAGAAACTTCCAACGCGTTTTGATTTTTTTGTCTGTAGGATCTGCAGCACTCGGGGCCCCTCAGGGTAAGATTTCCTGCTATAATTGGTTCAGACCTTAGACTAAAAAATTATTCTAGGATTTAGACGACGTGAACATGAAGATTCCTAATTCTTCCGGAATTTCCTCTGTCTATGCCGGTACAAAATGTTATTTAAAGCGTAATCGTTTGAGTATAATGACAATAATAAGTTGTATATCCCAGTTTTTTCTTTGGTGAGGTGACAAATTGGCTCTGCAGCAGATTGAAATAACATAACAAGCAAGCAACACAGAAAAAAGAAAAAGCTCTGGACAATATGATTTTAAGGAGTTAAGCAGGGACGGGGCTATCCTAAATGGTCCATTTGCGACGCTATTTGCGACTATTGCAAATAGTGCGACATGAACCTAAGCAGACCACATAACAATAGCTTGCTATGTTTCCTTCTGATATCGAAGTAAAAACGGTAAGAAGGGGCAGTAATAAAAAGTCTGTGAAACTTTCGGAAAATAAAAACGTGCCGACGCCGATAAAATCAAAGAGTGCCATCAAAGTGTGAGAGTCAGTACAGAGTGAGAGCCAACTTTCTTACGCCTTTTCCGCGTGTTGTAATATTTTTATAGGATGTATGCGTTGATATTGACCAGACTGACAAATATGCAACTGAGATACTCTTTTGTAACAAGTTATTTTTTGTAACTAAAGGTACTTTTCAAAAGTAGCCGTCACAAGACACTCAACAAAAGTATCCAGTTACAAGATACTTTTTCCATAATTAAGAAAAGTAACCAAGTTACAGTAACTAAGTTACTTTCTTGTAACTTAGATATTAGATACTACCAGCTCCAGCCCTGAACCTAATATCGTATTTTGCGACATGAAGTATATCACAAATTGCTAATACCGTTGCTTAAAAGAATTACTACTATAAATAAATAAATATATGAAAGTAAAGGATGCAGGGCGATTTAACTGGGGAGGAATGGAATGTATTCGAACTTTGGAAACTATAAAGTGACCAGATTTCTGAGAAGTTAGTGGGATACGGATAAAAAAAATCACCCATGTTGTCCTAGGGTAACAACAACCACTTAAAAAAAGTCATGTCTTTTTTATTAGTGTAATGTCTTAATATCATTAGTAGTCTTTCGATTGAATTAGAAAACAGACTCAAAGTCCGATGGGGAACATTGGACTTTGGAGACGAAAGGTCACTTTAGAAAACTATAAAAGAGAGACTTTCTTTTTCAATTTACCATATAATAATATAATTTCTATTATATAATCTGTGCTCATGATAATTATAATTTAACAAAAAAATCGGTAAATTTTCTTTACCCCGAACTTCCCTACTTATGATTTTTTCCTAGGATTAGTGGAGTGTGACACAATTTAGTTCCGAACATCATCGTTTAGTAACATAACACATATACTGTCTTTTCAGACATTTTTATTAGACGCCATTTTATTCGTACTAATATTTTACTAGTTTCTACCCCATTCCACATTTGATTAGTTGCGCCATATTGAATTCGTACCAGTTCATCTCTATATCACATTTATTTTTTTGTAAAATTTGAAGTCAGTTAAATAATATTTTTTAGGTTAATTCTTTTATTTTTTGGCCACTATCTTTTTACGCCATCTTACTATACTAATAAGTAGTTTTTGAGGTTGATTTTTTAAACATTTTATTAGGCCGCCATTTTGTTTTGCTACCTTGAATTCGTACCAAAATATTACCAGTTCATTCCTATGTAACACTTGAATTTTATGCAAAATTTGAGGTAAATTCGTTAATTAATTTTCTAGTATTATTTGTATAACATTCCTCTAAGCTACCATTTTGCTCCCTCCACACTGGATTTTTGCTAAAATAATACCATGTCATCCCAGATGACCCTTAACTTTTGACCAATCAATCGGATAAGTATTTTTTTAGCTACGTCGCGAACTGACAGACAGGCAGACTGACGACAGAACGAGGGAATTCAGAAAACATATGTTTGGCATCTCGGAACGCTAAAACGTGAAGATATGTAAAACAGTGGCGGCCCCTCCATTAGGTCATATGGTAAATGACACCCCAATAAATATTTCCAAACAGAAAATAATAAATAATTTATATTTTTTTATTTCCTTTTAAATTTGGAAATTCTTTCTATTATTCTAAGCGTGTAAACTCGTCAAATGTTCATGTTGATTCCACGGCAGTCGCACTATCGATGCCGAAGGTTTCGTTTCGTTGGACCGCTGATGACGGCCCGCGATGTCCTCGTGATTATAAACAGGAGTGAGTTTTTCCCGAGTGTTCCCGATTGAATTCGCATAGGCGCGCATATGTAATATACGGCTTACGTTGGCAAATTTTGGGTCAACAGCCGCGCCGAGGAAACTTAAAATATTTTTGTCAGTTGATGCATTTAATGTAAATCGTGTAATAGATTGTGGTTACGATTGCGTATTTTTATAGAGTTTATATTATTTTCAAGACTTGTTTATTGATTTTGTGGTTTAAATTAATTGAAAAATTAATTTTTTAAACAATGGTTTCCACAGTGGTTTAGAATCGTAAGGTTTCAAAAGCCGCCAGTGAGCTGAACTGAACAAAAACAAAAAAGTAAATTGTTATTTTAGTAAAAATATGTACGATTTATGTGATTGGATATGTGATTGCGAAGGGATAAAGGCATTTTATTGTTTTGTGTCTTTGATTTTTTCAGATGACTCTGTAGTGTAAAATATAATAATTAGGAAATTACATAAATATATATATATATATATATATATATATATATATATATATATATATTGACCCCCCTGAAAAGTTAACCGTGAGCCACCACTGATGTAAAACCTGGGAGGGTGATTTTTTCAGGGTAACAGACAGTTGATCGCTACTTTGTTCCGCCATCTTGATTTTCTACCAAAATATTATCAGTTCATCTCTATACCACAATTAATTCTTGTAAAAAATTTGAAGTTAATCTATTAAGTAGTTTTTTCAAGCTGAATATTTAAATATTTTAGTAAGCCCCGTTTTTGTTTCACCATCTTGCATTGGTACCAAAATCTTACCGGGTAATTCCTACGTAATACTTAATTTTTGTGTAAAATTTGGGGTAAATTGGATAAAGAGGTTTTTTAGTAATAATTATTTTTTTAACTTTTCACTTCCCCATGTGACCCTTAATTATTGACCAAAATATAAGATCAATCGGGCAAGTAGTTTTTAGCTATGCCTCGAATAGACAGACACACAAACAAACAACGTAAACAACACACTTATGATATGTAGCTTAAATTAGGAATAGAAGCCACATTATGTATGCATGTATAATTTTAACTATTTTAGTATAAATTTAACGAAAGTAGAATTTTTACAGAAGACAAGATTTAGTACAACTTTATGGAAATGTTATTTTTAATATCTGCAACTCCATCTCTTGTCCTCCAGGGTGCAAGAATACTGTCCTGGATAGGTGAGACGACCAAAGATCTAATTATTTATTAGATATTTGGGTAAAACATGTATTATTTATGTTTTTCAAGTGCATGCTGCATGTGTTTTTATACACTTTTATATTCAAATTATTAATAACTGGCGACCACGAATAAGTAATTTTCCTCCGAATATTTTTACATTCATTTATTCATTAAATAATTACTTTTAGTTTAAAATATGCACACAATAAAACTCTTAATAACAGTTCGATTTTTTTATATCCTCGAATGCGGAAAACCTTCTTGCTTTAAAAAATGTTATGCATGAATGTGTTTTAATATGTTAGACGCGCAGAAACGAATCTTGAAAAAAATATTTGACATTATAATCTTTTCGCATATATATATATATATATATATATATATATATATATATATATATATATATATATATATAAGGATGCCAGACTGGAGCAAAAGTATTTAACAACGGAGGACGTCTGTAAACCTGAATACCAAGCTATTCAAAATAGTGCGAACAATGTTTGGTAGATAGTGGCTCTAAGAACTATTAATCGCTCTATGTTTGGAATCACCCGGAGAGTGAGAGTTCCAAAGAGGAAATACGTGACCGACGCAACAGAATGGATGACATATTATATGAAGTAGATTTGGCTGGACACGTATCAAGGATGTCAGACTGAAGCAAAAGTATATCGACCCAAGCATGAGGCATTTAGCAACAGAGGAAGTCTGTAAACCTGACAGTGGCGGATCTACTATATCACGAGGGGAGGGGGTATTTGTTCTTCTATACCAAACCTACAGAGAGGTTCCAAGCTATTCAAAATAGTGCGAATAATCTTTGGTAGATAAGTCTGAAATTTTTTAAAAATCTTGTACCCGTGAACTACTCATAGGTTTAAATTCGGTCCATTCAGTTTTTAAAAACTAAACAAGGCAATCAATTGGAGTAGAAGAGGACTTCCCATCAAACAATATTCAATCGTGGTACATGGATGGCCAGTTTTTGATCAGCTGGGGCCGAAATATACCGGTTGGATCACTGTGTCGAGAAACTTTCCTCCAGGAATACACACGACTGTATTTCAGGCGGCTACGACAAAATCAGGATGAGAGTAGAATAAAATACGCATTCACTCAGATCGACGTTCCAGTTTTCAAGCACGAAACCTAGCCAAGCAAAGCATACTGCTCGCAGGGCCTAAATAGATGGTCCTGGAAAAAGTCGAAGAAAAATTGGTCAAGGACGAACTAGTTCAGATAGGAAAAAAAAAACTATCAAATCCATGTAGATCAAAGGCAGCTTGGTTGATGTCAAGGAGTGAATAGGTGATTGGGAAACTAATGAGATCACTGTGAACTCAACAGGCACATGTATCATGCAGGATTAGCGGACAGCCAATTCTACCGCACCTGTGGGACAGAGG
This sequence comes from Kuschelorhynchus macadamiae, assembly GCA_030620095.1. Taxonomy (NCBI): domain Eukaryota; kingdom Metazoa; phylum Arthropoda; class Insecta; order Coleoptera; family Curculionidae; genus Kuschelorhynchus; species Kuschelorhynchus macadamiae. The sequence goes on along the minus strand of JAUTXW010000975.1, from coordinate 2,433,428 downwards.
AGGACTGCACTTACCATCTCGTTGGCGCATGAGCAAGCATAAAAAGTGCGGTTAAGATTAAAATCAAAGCTTTGAACTTTAAAGGTATGTTTTGTTTCGTGATTTATACCGTTAAATCCTTCTGCTCATTGAATTTCGAAAAGCACCAATATTGGGGAATATAAAAAATTTCGTGATTTAGGGATGGGCCTGTCAAATGTGTCATAGTGGTATAAGAATTAATCCAACAATTTTTAAAAATAACTGCTAATTGAGACAATCATTTTTCTATATGTACGTGTTAATCTAGTGGCAAAACCAGTAAATACCTAATTTGCTCTTAGAAAAAAATATGAAATATTTAGAACTCCTTATCTATAGATTTTCGCAACATTAAACTACAGTAATACAAAAAGTTATAATACTGGACAGTAATTTTCCCCAATAGACAATTAAATTAGCCGTTTTATTTTATAACTTTGCGTTCGGTGTCGTGATAAAAAACCATAATTGGTCATTAGACAGTGTGCTTTAATTACGGATGTAAAAACTAAGACCATTTTAGCGGTATTTTAAAGAATAATACACTTCATTATATGGTCGAGTTCACGCTTCTAAATGAACTTTACCTTAATGAGTTTCATTGTCTAGAGATGGCGTATAAGTGCAATAATATGAGAAAATATTCGAGGTAGGTTCAACATCTATTTAGAATAATGCGTAGAAGTGTGAGTGTATAAGTGTTAAGTACTATTATATTAGTACTTAAAATTTCGGAGACGAAGATGCTTACCAGGGTAAACACAATTATAAGCTTATCAATTATTTGTAATATATTTAAATTTTATTTTCTTGAAAACAGGGGTAGTATTTCTTGAGAGTACTTAAATAATTTTGGCACTGAACACACCATATGACTATCATATGACTGATGTTAGCCGTAAGCTAAAGTATATTGTATGATTCCAGCCAGAAAAGGTGCTGTTATGCAACTATTTACGTATAAAAACATATACTGCTGATTAAACTATTACGACATTTTTGCAGTTTACTTGTCAATATTATCAATAGATATTTTAAATCAGAATAGCTGTTCTAATGATTTCATTAAAAAATACTTTTATGAATTACAGAATCCCAAAATCAACAAATTCAGGGCAGACCAATTAGAAATCGGTATAAAGAGCTATACATATCCAACCTATCAGATAAAATAAAACAAATACGTTAACGTTTTAACGTTTTTAACATTTTTTAAAACAAAACATGCACTTAGAAACAAATCCTTACAATAAGCAAAACATATTATTATTGAACCGGGTTTTAAAGAGCCACTTTAACTAAATAAATGCAAGCAATTTTTTAAAATTTCCATTTAATTTATTTTAAAACATACACATGACAATTGCTTAATCAACAATGTGACTTCATCAGATGAAAATTTTAAGATTTTTCACTAAGTGGAAATTTTAACCACGTGTATTTATTTACTCATTTAAAAATGTTATTTATAAATTTAGTTAAATGTGTCAAAAAACATCAAACTTTTAGAAATAGATAAATCATTTATCAAAATACAAGGCATCCACGAACAACCCCTTTAAAAAAGGTATACTTGCTCAATAAAGGTAGAGGTAAACGTTTTCGATAAATTTTCAAGTGTATGCGTTGCTGCATGAACAAGTTTGTAGTAATAATAAACACAGTTGTCATTTGTGACAGAATTGTTATTGTCATAATAATAATTTTATTCAATTTAAAGTAAGATTTAATTTTACATTTATTTAAAATCGTTTACTAATGAAGAATATGCAGATATGGATTTAATCTACGGGGATGTTCACTGTAACGCTCTAGCGGGACAACGTAGATATGCTGAAAAGTTTCCTGATAAAAAGCATCCCACTCATACAGCCTTTACGGCCCTTCACCAAAGGTTGCGAGAAACCGGATAGGTGTTTCCAAAAAAAAATGTATAAAATAAAACAGATAAGAATCCCGCTGTAGTGGAATAATTCAAATAATCCATTCTGGTGGATCTAGAAGATAACCCAGAAGTATTCGAAGATTGTCAGCGATGTATCCAGGAACTTCCAAATCGTCTGTTATTATTATTATACACAAATAGAACTTACATCCGTCTCTTTTTAGAAAGGTGTATGCTTTGTTGGAGGGTGATTTCCCTGCTTGTGTAGCGTTTTCCGATTGGTTGAGGGATAAGAAAATTGAAGATCGAACCTTTTATTATTGTATTTTATTATCCGATGAATCTAGTTCTACGAAATTGATAATTTACACAATTTACATAATTATACATACCTTGGGGATAATCCCCATGTTATGAAGGAAAACAAACATCAATTTCAGCACAGGTTTAGCATTAATTTGTGGATTGGTATTGTAAACAACAACCTAATTGGACCTGTAAAATTGCCCGGTCCATTAACAGGCGAAGAGTATTTAAATTCTCTTCAGAATATCTTCCCCACATTATTAGATGAAATTCCTTTAAATATTCGCAAAGCCACGTGGTTTATGTACGATGAGTTTGCTCATTTTAGTAGAAATGTGTCACGTACGCTACTATTATTCATTTCAATTTTCCCTAACTTTTATGACAGTAAACTTTCGGGTTTTTTTATCAATAAATTTTATTCTAGCACCAGTAAAAAAGATATACTTGCTCAACATTTTCGAGAAATTTGTAAATTTATGTGTCGATGTATGAACAACAAATTTTTAATAATAATAAACTAAGGTGATTTTATTACAAGACATTACAAAATTAAAGGTAAGTAAGTATTGAATTCTAAACTTCACGTGATGACCGTTGGTTTTAAGGCATAATATTCTTTTATTTAGAGAATCTCTGATCCGTCCATACATATTCTGCACCTGTCTTAACTCACTGCACGCATTTTGAGCTCGTAACAAAAGCCGCTCAAGCGTTTGCATTGGAATGGAGTACTCACGACATTTGAGAAAACTCCATATTCAAAAATCACAGTGCTTTAAGTTCGGTGACCTAGCTGGCTATTGAGCTGGTCCGCCTCTACCAATCCACAAGTTTCCATTAGTCTGTTTCTACTAAATTAGTCGGACACCCATCGTGCATAAACCGCATGGCTTGCCAAATAGTGCTGTCAATGGTTACGGTTAACCGGTAAATATTTGACAGGATTAACCGAGAAAACAGCATTTTAAATAACCGGTCTGACCAGTTAAGGAAAGTTCGATTAACCTATCTGCCTGATTAACTATTGTTTAACGAGTTATTTACTTTACGATACCAAAGAAAGTAATTTAAAAAGAATACTTCATTAATAATTAACAGTTTGATGTGTCATAGGGAAATATGTTATGGAGCTGAGCATGTAGGTATTCAAGAAAGTCAGTAAAAACAAATAATTATTTCCTTAAGAATCTTTTTTTTTATTAGAACTAGTGAAGTGTGACCCAATTTAGTTAGTTAGTATAGTTAGTTAATAAAATATATACTATATACTTTTCAAGCATTTTTATTGGGCGCTATTTTGTGCCATCACATTGAATCCCTACCAATATTTTACCAGTTTCTACTTGATTTTTGGGCATAAATTAAAAAAAAATCAATAAGTATTTTTTACATTTACACCAACCGCCATTTTGTCATTGTTGAATTCGTACCAGTTTATCACTATATCACATTCAGTTGTAAAAGATGTCTTTTTGCGTTAATTAAAAAAAAATTGTTTTTCTATCTTATATTCGTACCAAAATGATGTTACCAGTTCATTCCTATGTATAACTTGATTTTTGTACAAAATTTGAGGAAATTGGTTAATTTTTTTTTAACGTTTCACTAGGCTGCCATCTTGTTCCGGCATATTGGATATTTACCAAAATATTACCAGGTCATCCCCATACGACCCTCAAATTTTGACTAAAATTTGAAGTCAATCTGATGAGTAGTTTTGAAGCTATGCGGCCAACTCACAGACAGACCGACAAACCGACAGACTGATCGATAGAACTGATAAAATATCTTGGGACGCTAAAACTTGAAAATATATTACACATATGGCACAGAATTTGAAATTAGTCCATTAAATAGTTCTTTCTGGCTGAATGTTTAAATATTTTATTAAGGGGAGGGAGGAAATTGGAAGGGATATACAAACATCAGCTAAAAAATATTGCTGTTTATAATTTATATGTTTTTATAATTCAAGCATATAGGTAGATATTTATAAACTTTATTACTATTATAGAACAATATTATTTAATATCAAAATCAACTACTTTATTCCAACAAAGTGAAGTGTCAACCAACACAAATTTTTACAGTATATTAATTATCTGTCATACTGAATTTTACGTTTGTTGCTTTAATTGTTGTGAAAATCGTCATGCAGTTTCTAAGGTTTTAATTAGTTTAATGTTTTGTGTGTTAACATAAAGTCCCACATTTTAAAATAGCTCAGGAAAAAACCAAATCAACAGTAGAAACGTCTTATCTTTTTTAAAAAGTCTAGTTTAGTCTCGGTCTCGAAAAATCTGAATTAATTTTAGTCAGGTTTCAATGGTTCTTATAATCCTGCACATTATGTCAGAACATTGCTATCTTTGTATTAATTAACTTGCCTATAATAATAATTCTATTTGTTTATAATTCTTAGTCTATGTAAATCTAGTCTATAATTTAATCTTTGTAAAACTATTTTGCGGAATGTATTATTTTATAAATTCCTAATTGTTGTATTGTGAGATGTCTTTTACATTATTGGCATTATTGTTTGCTAAATAAATAAATGAATAACGGTTCTAATAACTGCTCTCATTTTTTTCATATCTTTTGCCAGCCGGAATTTTGTAAAAACAGGACACTATGTGTGTCAATGCTCGTGTCTCCCTGGTAGGAATGATTAAGCGAGCCATAATGAGACAGAACAGGGAGGGCAACAGAGACAGAACGCTCAGAATTCGAAGATGCTCTAGTAATGCAAGCTTCCTAGTGATGTTTGGATAATTAATCAAGCGAATCATAGCTCTTTTTCGAACAGAGTCAAGGATATTAAGGATTGAAGGAGAGACTGTTCCTCATATGTGCGAACAATACTCACGGATAGGTCTAATTTTTGAAGTGTAAAAGCTGTCAAAAGAAAAGTATTTTCGATCTAGGGTTGAGGTGATGTGATCATGCCAGCGAAGATCTTTCTGAAAAGTGATATCAACTAGGATAAAGGAATCTTTGGCTTCAAGCATCGGATTGTGAGATAGTAAATGTGATTGTGTCTCATTGGCGTTAAAATGAACACGGCGGATTCAACGATTTTAATGAGGTCCTCGGTTAAGGATAAAGTCATTACTCTACGTCTTTTATTAATCTCAGACTTGGAAATCGGTTCCAGAAATTGTATGTTGGAGTGGAGTGTACTATCGTCCGCATAGCTTTAAATAACATATCCCATTAACTTTGTCTCATGCATGAGGGTTTATTGTCATGTGCTATTACCGTCACCAACAAAAGCTATAAGAACAACGTAACTTTCCCTTTTTCTTTTAATTTTTTTGGCAATTAATAAGATTAAAACGGTTTGAACTGGAGAATACAGTTTGCATTTTCATATCTTAATTTTTAATAAATCTACATAAGGACAGCAAGTATGGTTTTGGTTAAAAGAAATGACTATAACTTTGATTAAATAGATTATCAAAAAGTAAGATGAATATTTTAATGCTTGTGGTTTAACCGAAAGCCCAAAATGTATAATTTTTGTTATACCTTGTATATATATTATTCTAATTTTTAAAAATATACATAATTGTCTGTTAAAAAAATGATCATGAAAAATAAGAAATGACTATAACTTTTATAAAAACTACAAAATATATAATTTTGGTATAAAATTTAAATAGTAATAAAATATTACAAATAATGTGCTATTTGGTGTTTTTTTTTTCGAGACTGAGACAAAGGGTAGACCCTTTAGCAATACAGGCCAACTCACCCTTCAAAGCTCCAGGCATTGCCGTCGTACATCTAGGAGTGCATTAGGGTCTAACAGGTTTACAAACGCACCTGGTCAGAATATGGAGGGCGTAGGTCTGGGTGATACCATTCTTAAAGCTTATCGACTCATCATTTTTATATACTTTTTACTTAAATCAATAGAAAATCTATGAGACCGATATTTAATAGCAATAGCAACTTCGAACAATCTACATCCTAATTAGTAGCCATAAACTACAAGCAGATCGACTAACAGCCCTTTACCTGGTTGCGCGTCGAACTGATAATTGATTGAACAATAAGGAGCTTACCTTGAGTGTGTTTATAAATATTTGACCACTTGAACATTCTAGTTAGCTAAGTCCTAAGCAAACTACCCTTGCTTCACTTTAGATAACCATTACCTTTTAGCCTTCATTATGCTGCCTACATATAAAAAAAATTGGTAGCTTCCTTTACCCGGAACTCCCTTTAGGAATTTTTCCTTTTATTTGGAATAGTGAAGAGTTACCCAATTTAGCTCCGCATGTAGTCATTTAATATATATATATATATATATATATATATATATATATATATATATATATATATATATATATATATATATATATATATATATATATATGTATATATATATATATATATATATATATATATATATATACACACATCTTAATTGATTAATTAATTATCTTAGTAAGTTGAAATTCCGAGGAGGACATGCTTTTTTTACTTGAGTTAAGTTCGTTAAATTTTCATTGACCAAAATTTTAGGTTAGAAACAATATTTCGAGATGCGGTTTACGCGTGCTTAATTAGGATTCATTTTGCTATTTTTTCATGTAAAAAAAACCATATCGATACATTTAATTTGTTTTAGAAAATTTGTAATTTCTGTTATATTATCAAAAAACGCCCTCTAGTAGCAAGATTCCAAATCAAAAACACAATTAGCTAGATAACATTGGATACCCAAGGAATGCTTTTTTCAGCGATATGAAGTTTATTAAAATCCGTTAAGCCGTTATCGGTTTATAGAGATTTATTTGGAAAAACATTTCAACACCCCCCACCACTTTATTTGCAGAGATAGAAAGAAAAGTTAATAACAAAAAGACTTGGTTTTATCTCAGTTTTAAAATGCATACATTTTAATGTTATCTTAATAGGGCGAAATTTCCAGAAACACTGCTTTTTTTAATTAGGAATAATTTTTATAATTAGGTAATTACGCCCCCTAGGGGTGATCTTAGAAACTTAAACATTATTTCCAGAACTTTCTCGTGACCACTTTGGTTATACAATTTTTTCCGCAAGTTTCTACAATGAGTGGTTACCGAGATACAGCCGCTTACCTCGCTTATTTGCCCTCACTGTACAGAATTTGAATTTACTCTAATTTAGTTTTTTAAACATTTTGTTAGGGCCCCATTTTTGTTTTGCTATCTTGGATTCATACCAATATGTTACCAGTTCATTCCTATGTAAACTTGATTTTGTGTAAAATTGGTGGAAAATTACGTAATTAATTTTTTAGTGATAATTGTTTTAACATTTCACCAGGCCATTTTACCAAAAGAGGTTTTTGCGGTATGTAGGTTTTTAGCTAGCCACGACTTGATAAGCAGACCGACGGCATTGAGAAAACATATTTTTGGCATCTAGGGATGCTATAACGATATGTAAAACAAGAAAGGGCGATTTTTTCACGATAGAAACGATTTATTTGGCCACTATTTTATTCCGCCATCGTGAATTCGTACCACAGTTTTACCAGTTTATCTCAATACCAAAATTAATTCTTGCACAAAATTTGACATCAGTCTATTATGTCGACATTTTGTTTCGCCAACTTGGAGTTGATTCCTACATGATATTTGATTTTTGTACATTTGAAGTAAATTGGATAATGTATGATGTAGTTTGTTGTTATATATTATGTGGAGAAGCACAATTTTAATATTTTTTTAGATTTTAATATTATACACCTATGGCTTGTTTCTATCTACATATTGTAGTTCTCGAAAGTAATATATTTTGACAAACAGAGAGACAAATAGACAGAGAGGCAGACAGACAGACCGACGGAATCGAGAAAATATGTTTTTCGGCATCTAGGGACCTTGAAACGTAAAGATCTGAAAAAATACAGGAGGGGTGACTTTTTCACAATTATAATAAGCTCTTTACTTTTACAAGAGAAATAAAAACTAAAAATAATGAATTGAAAATCCCAAAACGTCGCACAAGAAAATTTAAAATAGTTGATAACATTAACATATCATATCGGCGATGTTTTTTTATATCTTTTTCAACTACTCCAGTACCTTGAAACGTAAGGTCTGAAAAAATACAGGAGGGCGACTTTTTCACAATTATAATAAGCACTTCCCTTTTACGAGAGAAGTAAAAACTAAATATAATGAATTGAAAAGCACAAAATGTCGCCATTTAGTAATTACATTTTCTTTTCCCTTAATTCTTCAACTATACTTAAAGAAACCTAATATTTTACTAATATACAATACCACAGCTTTCCTATATTTAAAGAGTTTCTTTTCAACCGATACGCCACTGTGAACCAACACCATCTATCGTGAAGTATTAATATCCCCTCCTTGATAGGAATGTACAACATTTAATGTGACACTTAAAACAAGAAAAAATATAATAAGACATTATAACTACTTGTTCGCAGGTAATAAAAGGTCCTCGTCGATAAATTTTCGTTTTTTATTGTCCCTTCAAATTATTGTACCTGCCATACACCTAGGAATATGCTATTTTCAGTTTTGAACAGAAAGTGTCACGCAACAGAGATTCTTGGAAACTTGTTTTGGTGTCTTTTTTTAATAAGCCAACTATTGCTATTCATTATTGGTTTGGTTCATTTATATCCAATTCGAGGTAAAATGCTCAAAACACGAAAGGGCGAAGTAAGTGTGCTGAAATAGATTAAGCTTTTTTAGCAATTATGTAATTCTTCTTTAGTAGCAGGTGTTTTTGTCTTTGCTAATGACACTCTCAAATTCAAAGAAAATATTTACTTAGTTGATTTATTTACTAAAACAAGAACTAATACTTTTGGTTTTTTAGATTTATATAGTTGGCGCCAGATAAATTCCTACAGATTAAATGTTTCGTTATAAATTGTACTTTGTCTTCCTTCACCTGCCTGAATTACCTTTTGCATTTGGCAGTTATAACAGTATAATGATTACTTGTTGACATTTATCAATTTCCGACATTATTTTTACTTTCTCAAAAACTAAATAATGGCATAAAATTATGTCACCTTTTAGTATTCTGAAAAACTGAAAAAACTGAAATAATTACCCAACAGAAAAAGATGGGGCCCTCGGGGGAGTTTCCAATCACTTTTGTGCAGCCAAGAGTACTGATCAGCGACAGACTAGAGATAATATGTTGGGGCGGGGAGTAATATTTCATCAACAGATTTTTTTAAAGAGCGTTCTATCCATCCACTACTATATGTCCGTTCCTGGAACGTCTACGGAAACTTAAAACATGGCGAGAAAAACACACCCTGGAGAGATCTGTAGGTTTGACTTGAAAATAATAACCCATGAAAATGATGTTAACTGCAGAAAAAAACGATAAGGTATTGCTATCCCGTGGCAAAGTTTACAGAGTATTTAATTCTGTAAACTTTGCCCATGGTGAGTGTACGAAACGAAAAGCTTTGTCCACGGTTTTGTGGCAGTGTCCTAAAGCGATATTCAAAACACAAATAAATATTTCAGAGTCAAATTGGTAATTTGTTGCAATTACCAGTTTTTACGCATAATTTTTACTTCCCACATAAAGGGAAGTATTGAAATCGTAAAAAATCACTTTCTAAAATTTGCTTAGACCTTTACGTTTTAGGGCCCCTGGATACCGAAAAACATAATTTCTCAATTCCGTCGGTCTATCTGTCGAACCTATCTGTTCGAGACATAGATAAAAAAAACTATTAATCAGATTGACTTCAAATTTGGGCCAAAAATTAAGGTAAAAAACTGGTAATTTTTTGGTAAAAATCCAAAACGAGATGTTCAGTTCCAAAAAATCCAGGCAAAAAAAAATGGTGGCCAGTGAAATGTTAAAAAAATTATTACTAAAAAACTACTTATCCAATTTACCTCAAATTTTGCACAAAGTATTATGATAAAATCAACTGGTAGAATTTTGGTACGAATCCAAGATGGCAAAACAAAATGGCGGCTTAATAAAAGATTTGAGAATTCAGTCTGAAAAATTAATAAAACGATTGATTTCAAATTATGGGTAATAATTAATTATGGCATAGAGCTGAACTGGTAAAATTGTGGTACGGATTAAAGATGGCGGAACAGAATGGTGTCGAAATAAAATGTTTTTTTTTCGAAAAAAAATCACCAGATTTTACATATCACGTTTATTCTTCGATACCAAAAAATATATATTTTATCGATTCCGTTGGTCTGTTTGTTGGTCTATCTGTTAGCTGCATAACTTTATTTTACTTTTCCGATTGACTTCAAATTTTGGTCAAACGTTAAAAGTCATATGGGAACGATGACCTGATAATATTTTCGTAAAAATCTAACATGGCGGAACAAGATGGCGGGCTAGTGAAACTTAAAAAATATAACTAAAAAACTAATAATCCAATTTACCTCAAATTTTGCACAAAAATCAAGTGTTATATAGGAATGAACTGGTGACATTTTGGTATGAATCGAATATAGCAAAACAAAATGGCCGCCTCACAGAATAATTAGAAAATCAGCTTGAATAAACTACTTATTAGATTAATTTCAAATTTTGTGCAAGCACTAAATGTGATATAAGCATAAATTCTTAAAGTTGTTTTTTAAGAATTCAAGATGGCAAAACAATGGTGGCCAAATAAAATATCCAATTGACTTTAAATTTTGAAGAAACATTAAATGGGATACATGTATATTAACTGGTGCGGATTCAACATGACGGAACAAAATGGCCGTGTGTGTCTATGTAAAAACTACTTATAGAATTTGTTTTAAACTATACCCAAAAAAGCAAGTGTAGAATAGATAGAAACTGGTAAAATATTTGCAGGAATCCAATATGGTGGAACAAAACAGTACCTAATATAAATGTTTGAAAATACAGTATATACAGGGTGGTCCAACAGTGCGCTCAAATCCAATATCTCGGTTATTGTGGGAATTAAAAAAAACAAATAAACCAAAGTTGTAGGGAGTGCTGAGAGCTACAACCTAAAATTATTTTCGATTATACAGGATTGAGGATAAGTTTGCGACAAACCAAACTTACATTTTTTTCAAATGGAACACTCTGTATATTGTTTTATTTTCAGATTCCTCCCTTTTTGGCCATTCACCTAATAAGGTTGCTGGGGTCTATACAGAGTCATTCAAGATTTATGGCCATTTTTTTTAATGCGTCGGCATAAATCATTTTAGAATGGTAACTGGTTTTCTTTCAACTGCGGTATTTTTCCTTAGTATTTTTTCATAATGTAGTACAGGGTAAATACAAATCCTGGATGCAAATTTTCTCGATTAATTTAAAAGAAACATCCTGTATAAAGTGCGGGACGTGACGGCTGTGATTCTAATGGTTCGATTCCTTCTAAATCGTTGTCTTCCTCTGAAAATGATGAGGTTTCGTCGTCACTACTTGAAGATCCCAGTGTGATAACTAAATCATCAATATCCGTTTCAATTTCGCCATCTACTTCCGAGTATATATCTTCAATAGAACGAACATGTTTAACATACGATTTCCAATTTTCAGCCGATATTGAGTCAATCGCTTCTAATGTTATTTTATTTAAATCTTTAATTGAAAGTTCACCGGTGTTGCGCTCTAGAATATATTTTTTTACTCCTGCCCATGCAAGTTCAATAGGGTTGAGGTCGCATATGTATGGAGGCAGCCTTAAAGGTGTATGACCGAAGTTACGTAAAAGACCGTCAATTTTATACTTTTTTCTCTAGGCTTGTTGGCTGATATTACTTCATATAATTGATATTTTCTCCATGTTGAATCACATACAAGATTGTTCGATTTAAGTCACGATATCATATGAGCTTTTGTAGAGTATTTAGTTGGCACTTTATCTTCTACGTGAGAATAATTAGACGCATTATCCATTACTACGACTGATTTGGGAGGAATGTTAGGTAGAAGCTTCTCGAGCAACCACTTTTCAAAATTATCTCTATTCATCTGTCCATGATAGTCTCTAGTTGTTAGTCCCGAGCGAAAAACTAAAACAGCACCTGGAACAAATCCGGCTTCTGAACTAGCATGAACTATAATAAAGCGACTACTAGAGCGGATTCCCTGAACAACTGTAACACTTTCACTTTGCCGCCAGCATTTGTTCACTGTCATATCATTATCTACCCAGGTTTCGTCTAGATACACAATATTGCTTCCTTCTTGCCTGTATTGCCTTACAGTTGATAGATATCTCACCCGCCAGTGAAAAATATTTGGTCTCTCAATGAGCAATTTTCGTTTATTTTGGCACTTGCGCCAAACAAAACCATTTGATCGTAAAAGCCGATTTAAGATTTTATACCCGTAAGGAAAATCTATTTTGTTCTTTATAGCACGAAGTAGGGGCTTGCAAGTCGGAACTTTCTTCAAGTTTATATAAAAATCCTCTATTGTTCGTCGAATTATTTGAAAATCACCATCGTCAATTTTATCGTTGTATGATAATCGGGGTCTTTTTTACCAGGAGATTTTAAAGGTGAAGTAGAACATGAGCGATCATTATATTATTATTATTTGAATTTTTCTTACACTACTTTCCGAAACCCGGTGTAAAATGGAGCGCGTTCTGTTCGATTTTGAATTGGAATAGTCAAACTATTATTTTCAGCTTCTCTAGTACAGGCCTCTATAACGCTCGCAATAACTTCACGTAGACCGCTTCAAATTGTTTTTCCTCTTTTGCTCGCCATCGTTACAAAGTATTCTTCTTTCAACAACTATTTTTTTAAATTTATTCTTTCCCTCATGGATGGGTCGAAAAAGTTTAAAACTTCAAAAAGTAAAAATTATCGATAATAAAAAAAGATTAAATCCAAAAATTTCACAAATACAACTAAGAGTGTTACTTCTAGTAATAGAAACTGGTAATTACTAAGTAACAAATCGTATAAAAATATTTTATCATAATTAGAAGTTCGAAATGACCATTTGTGGTCGGACGTGTTTGATAGGCTAAATGTTTAATAAAGCCAGGAAGAAAAAAGTCCATTTTTGTCAAGTCAGGGATCTAGGCCGCCATGTAATAGGTCCTCATTTTCCTCTCCAGCGTTCTTGAAATTGTTCATTAAGAAATGCATGAATGTCAGTCGTATGGTGAACTGGGGCACCGTCATGCATAAACCATATTTAATCACGAACATTAATAGGGATATGATATAGTAATGTTCTAAAATATTCCCTTAAATACCGGAGATATCGGTGTGTAGTAAGCCTTTCTTCAAAAAAAAAAAGCAGACCCATGACAAAATGTCCAACAATTCCACCCCAGACGTTAAGAGACCACCTATTTTGACTAGTTGTGGGAATATAGTGAGGATTTTCGGTAGCATAGTAATAAAAATTATGCCTATTGACATTTCCATGTTTGTGGAATGTTTCATCATCAGTAAATAACACACAGTTAGTAAATCTTGGCTCTCTCTGAATATGTTGTTGTGTCCAGTGACAAAAATCTAGTCACCTGTGATAATCATCATCATACAATTCTTGAAGGAGTTGAATGTGGTATGGGTCAAACTTGTTTGTTTTTGAATGTCTAGAACGAGTTGTTTTATTTGCATCTTGCAATTCTTCTTGAGCCAACATGTGGATCTTCTATAACTTTTAAGTTTACCGCTAACTTTTTCTCCTCATTTAAAACAGGTTAGCTCGGTCAGTTTTCGTGTATTCTACATTTCCCGTCTCATCAAACCGTTGCATAAGCCTTTCAAAAGCGCTTCTGTGTAGTCTTGTTGACAAACAATTTTTTTCACTTGCTCCTAACATATGAATCATATCGATCATTTCTTGTCTATTAAAATTCATCTTTGCGTCTTACAATAGAAACTGTACTTAATTTTTAATACAAAACTCAAACACCAGCATTATTTGACAATTCAAATTTGTATTTTTGACAGTTTAATTTCATGTGTAAAAATAAGGCCCACTAGATTTTTGTCACAACAACAAATTCAAAGAGAGCCAAGATTTGCTGACTTTTTTGTGTTATTTACTGACGAAGAAATATTCCACAAAAATAGAAATATCAATAGTCATAATAGTGAAAAAACCTCATTTTACTCGCACAACTAGTAAAAACAGGGAGTCTCTTAAAGTCAAAATGTTCCTCTGATATTTTCGAAAAGTGGCCATAAAGCGAATGACTCTGTATAGACCCCAGATAAATGAGATGCCACACCAATGCACCATATTCTAATTCTGATCTAACGAAAGAGTTAAACAACAATATAAATGTTACATCCTTACTAAAGCTTTTGCAGTTCCTGAGTATGAGTTCTTGAGGCAGATTTAACAACATTCATTATGCGAATTTCAAAACTAAATGTTTGATCGATATAAACACCGAGGTCTCTTATTTGCTACAATGAGAAACAGTACTCGATTTTATCTTATAATCATACTGCATTCAAGTTTTTCTAAGAGTGTAAGAAAAAATAAAGCATTTAGAGATATTCAGATTAAGTTTATTTATATCACATCATGTACTTATATCAAAACAAAAGATTTTATTAATTTTTATTTCTTAATTGACCACAGCCTTGAAAGCTTTCGTTCTATGTGATCTAAATCCATGCTGAACAGGAGAGATTATAGACCTAAGCTGACTGAAAATCTGTTTATATATATACATATTTCAAAAAGCTAAGAGATATTACAAAGAATTGAAATGGGCCTTCTTTAATACAGGGATAACGCGAGCTGTCTTCCAGCAGCTATGAAAATGACTAGATTCAATTAAGAGGTTAAATATGTAAATAAAGGACCTCGATACAGTTCTGATACACTCCTTTACAATAAAGCTCAGAATTGAATCACTACCAGAAGTTAATTTGTTTTGTAGTTTTTCTGCGGCCTCTATGATATTCGACGAATGTATTAATCCCAACATAAAATTGGAGAATTGAATCTGGTTCTATGGAAGCATGATGATTAGATCTTGTCTAAACACTTTGAAAAAAAAAACAGAAAGAGCATCGACAATTGACTCTAAAGAGATGAATTAAACAGTAGAGAACAGGCGTAAAATTTTTTGCTGTTATCCTAATTTTTCGTTTTTTTTATTTTGCCAGTCCTAATAGTACTATTTTCAACCTCAATTAGGGGTCAATTTTCTATCCTACATTGTACATTTGCAGTTAGATTATTTTAAAAAGCGAAGGGAATGTTTCAGATGAATTTTTCACTGTAAATCTGAAACCTAAAATTATTCTCGTTGCCCTGATTTTGTTCTTATTTCTTATTTATTTTATATTATGGTACAAAATGGTTTATTCTTCTGCGGGGAGAGTGTCAATAATTGAACTTTTCAGTTATTTAATGTACAAAATTCCAATAAAGATGTGAATCAAAAATATGTTACTGAGCTAGTAACCAAGTTTTAGGAGACGGGGTCGGTGAAAAATCGAAATGCGAATCGAATAGTTGGAAATCAAGCGAAAAAAAATACTATTTGGGCCATGTCAACATCGATCCTAATTTAAGTATAGAAAGAGGCTGTTTCTGTCATAAGTGGAACTAGCATTCGAAGGATTTTAAAAGCCCATATATTTCTCCCTATAAAATCCATCTCGTTCAATAATTAAACGAAGATAACTTTGATAGACGTTTGCAATTTTGCGAAATTATGAGCGACCGGATAATTAATAATTTACTGCTTGTTTTTCGGAGGAGTGTTGGTTTCTTGTGAATGGTACTGGGCCGACAAAAATCTACATATTCCGAAAAATTAAAAGTTTGGGCTGGAATTTTTCACGATTACGTTGTTGGTCCTTTTTTCTACCAGGAAATCTAATCGGAGAAATACATTTACAACTTCTACAAAATGCGATCGATTCAGCTCTAACAGAAATTTTAAAACAAAATGATCGTTACAATGGGGATGAATTGATATTTCAACAAGATCTAGCTCGTCCACACCAGGTTCTTGTTATTCGCAAATAGCTCAACGAACATTTCCTAATAGATGGATTGACCGACGAAGGACAATAGAGTGACCTGCAAGGTCATTGGACTTAAGCCCAAAAGATTTTTTGTGGGGTCACCTGAAACTTTATTGTATGCAGCCAGAATTTCTAGAAGATTTACGTTAACGGATTATCCATGAATGTCAGCAAATCACCTCAGAAATACTTCAAAAATCTCCGAGACCGTTTGGAACAAACTCTGTACTGCGGTATGGAAGCTGGATGTCAACATTTTCAACATTTAATAAAGTAAAAAGTTACATTTACACAAGATTGAGTTAAAACGAAAAATTACTACTCCTTTGATTTCGACTGAATGCCATGTTAAAACAACATCATTTTTCGAAAACTACTAACGAAATTTCAGAAAAAATAAGAAGCGTTACAAAAATAATTTTATTACCTTTAAAATGAAATTTCACCTGACCCACTGATTTAAAATTTCAGGGTTGAGTCGAGTCTCATTCCCGCTAGGGGATTGAAACGAGAGGGTTGAATATATACGGAAAAAGGTTCCTCCTTTAAAATAAAATCGACTGGTTCGAGCGATTTTTTAAAAATTGCAAGAGGTATGAGAAATTGGTCTGTTCCGTTTTCGTTGGCCCACCCTGTATAAATCGAATTTCCATCGCTAAACCTCTAATTTCTCAACAGACGTTGCATAAAAATGTATAATTACATACAACATATTCTTATGTTATAGTCGCAATCTATCGTCTAAACAAGAAACAATGGCATATTTAAGGCCCCGACTTCCCGACGAATATCTTTTATATAGATTCAGGCTATAAATATACACCTTCTGTCATGGAACGAAATTGCTCTTATGATATTTCTTTTCATATCAGTATGAATACGACTTAATGAACTATTCGGTAGCCTAATATATCGATTCGCGTATGCTGTTGTCACTAAATCATTTTATTCTGCTATTGTAGATTAAAATATTTATTTAATTATCATTAATCAAAAATATCAATGTAATAGCTATATACTTTTATTTCTTTTAACTTGACATTATCCTTATAAATTAGTTTCTTTCTATTTCGTATGTTAAAGTTTTTGGATTCGAGAAACTCTTATGAAAAATAAATGTCTAAGATAAAGACTTCACTTTACTCCTTCAGTTGACACCAAGTACCAAAAATCGGTAAATATTCATTATCCCTAATAAAAAAAGGGATTCGTACTTTTGTATTATTATTATTATTACTATTTTAAACTCATTATTAAATGTTGGTGCACCTCACCCATCCCAGATAAAAGAAATAGATTGGTTAAGAAAACAGAAATCAAGGTCCTTGCTGTACAAATTTTCTGGCCAAATGGCAAGCATCCAAAATGAGAGTCAATCTAGCTCGGTTTACGGAGTCGATTTTTCGGGTTTCTGACCTGTTAATGAACCGATGTCGGGTATCACTTCGTCCCTATCCAGTTGCCACATTTGTTGAATTTCTATTGTTAGTTCTGCATACTTGTCTATGTGCTTTTGGTTCAAATTATTGTAGCATCGCCCGTGCAGTGCTTTCTGCGCCCATTGCTCCCGTTTACCAGCATCAGAGATTCTCGTTATTTTTATGTGGTCGTTCGAAAGGTTGAGAAGAGTGTACGACCCGTCGGCTAATTTTGTAATCCTATGCAGATCAGAAGTTTCAGCTTTCCTGAAAAAGAAATCTCTTAATTTACTTAGTTGGCAAGAATGTAAGATTCGTATGTCAACAAGAGTTCTTTGCCCTTCGTTTCGGGGCAGGGTTGTCCTGAGAAAAGATGCCTTGGGATGATGCAACCTGTATTGGTCATCATGGATCAAATGGTTCATCTGATCTCTTGCAGATCAAATTGAGTCCACAGGATTCCAAATGTGTAAGCAAGTACAGGTACTGCGTAAGTGCTTATTCCGGTAATATAGTTTTATGTGTTTACCTCGGTATTCAGAAGCATTCGGACTCTCTTAAAGTACTGATTTCTTATTCTTGATTTTGCCTGCGTATCCTCTAATAAGCCAGTCTTTTGAAATTCGGCCATTTGTAGATTTCACTATCCTCCATTGCTTGAACGACCTATATCTCCTTTTGGTAGGTAATATCGCCTCCGATCGTTTTGTCCTTTAAGATAGAGCTAGCAAAGTACCTCCTTCTGGGAAAAGCTCTCTACCATTCTCCAAAATACTACCCCTAACTTATAAAGGCAGTAAATAATCATCTAAAGCCATATCGGCTTTTTGGGGTTAAAAGTTCAGGGGAACCTATCGTGAATAACCTACCCCGGATAATATAACCCCCACCTGAGTTCTATTGCTACTATCTGAGTATACGCTTACCCCTCTGTAAAAAGTACTCACAGTGAGCTATATACGTGGCAATATTCCTCTTGGTTCTGATCTTAAACCCCTGTTTAGCATTTTGGAGAGCAGATTCAGTGCTAAGCAAAACCACAGTGGACTAAGGAAGTCACCTTAGAAGATCCCTCTTTTTATAGGAATCTCATCAGTACTTACAGATTAATTGGTGTTTTTGACATGAAGTTTTATGTTCTACTGCTGCCTGATGTTATCTAGGAAATTAACAACATTAAGATGTATTTTGTATATTCGTAGTACTTCCATAAGCCAAGAGTGTGACACACTGTCGAACGACTTGCGGTAGTTTACAAATACAGTATAAATGTTTTGATTGTTTTTCTGGCCTTGCTTGCATCCTTTCTATTCCTCCGCCGGTGCGTTTCTGGTGCTAACTTGTTTGTATTGCAAACTGTAAGAATTTTATATATAGTTGGCAGACATGTAATAAGTCGACACTGGGATAGATCATCTGTTGCCCTCTCTGGCAGCATATAAGTCGAGCCACGCATTAAGAATGCCTGGGTGTTATTATTGTTATTATTTTTTTTATTCTTCTTTGTTGTCTCACAGTATTCCTGTGGTTGTATTTTATACTGAAGGGATTATACCAAGTCAGTACAAAAAAAAACAGCAACTATTGTGTATTAAGAAATGAACTAACGATGCTACATGTTTTCAAAATGACCGATTTCTGGATATTCCTGTGAATATCTGTATTAAGTCCTAATGGAGCCAAATGCGGTGTAAACGTTGTTGGGGTGAGGCCTGTTACTGATATGACAAGAGGGCCAATGATGACTCTTTCCCATTTCCACAGCCTTTTTATTTCCATTGCCAAGTCGGTGTATTTGGCGATCTTCTCACTGTATTTCGCTTAGATGTTCTCGTTTTTGAGGACAGCCATGTCAATTAAATAAATGATCTTTTCTTTTTTGGATTGAAAGGTGATATCGGGTCTGTTTGCGGGGATTGTTTTATCTATGTGGATGTCAATGTCCCAGTAGAGCATGTAGTCTTCGTTTTCAAGTATGGATGTTGGTGTATAATGGTAGTAAGGGTCTGTGTTCTCCGTTAGTTTGTATGTTGTGGCTAATGCTTGATGAACGACATTCGCTGCTGAGTTGTGTCTCGCGATGTATTCCGTTCCGGCCATTAGTCTACATCCACTCGTTATGTGATCTCTCGATATGTGTTTCCCTCTGCTGGTGACATCTCCTGCACCTGCCGTCTTGAATGGTTGTGTCCTTGATAATGTGCTTTTGGTAGTTTCTGGTTGCTATAGCTTTGTCCTGGATGGCAAGCAGGAAGCCTTGTGTTTCAGGGAACAGCTGCCCTTCTTGTAACCACGTATATGAAAGCTTTTTATGTATATGGTCTTGCTATATGTGGTATCTGTGTCTTCCGTGAAGTGTTTTTTCATACCAGGTGTTCATCTTTTCTAGTCGTGATTGGATGTGACTGTGTGCGTCTGTTGCATGACTCGTTTGAGACAGGTCGAGCGTGGGGGTTCGTTTGTTTGTTGTCGAAGAATTTTCTGAGTTCGTAAATTTGTTTTTTATTTAGCGATTGTATATCTATAATTCCCCTCCCTTGTTATTTTCTCTCGATGGTGAGTCTTTCCTTGCATGCGTTGGGATGTGTTTAGTGAATTCAGAGCGTATGAGAATGTGAAGGTTTTCTATGTCTGTTTGTGACCATTTAATGATACCAAACGAATACGTAAAAATAGGCATGGCGAAGGTGTTATCAGCTTTCGTCAGATTTCTGGAGTTCAGTTTTGTTTTTATTAGTTTTGTGAGTCTGGTTTTAAATTCCGTCTTGAGCTCTGATTTGATATGAGTGTGGTTAATTTTGGTGTTTTAATGGAAGCCTAGGTATCTGTATGTTTCTTCTTTGAGCATGTTAAATATTGTTGATTGTTTCCGTCGTAGGGTAGTCTTTCCACTGTCCCTTGTTGATATGAAGTAGCTTGCATTTACTTATACCAAATTCCATGTTGATGTCCAAGGTAACCGTTTCTGTGATATTAAGGAGTTCCATTAGCTGTGCCTTTGTGCTTGCGTATAATTTTATGTCATCCATGTACAAGAGATGGTTTATTTTGTGTAGGTTATTTTTTTGATGTTTAATGTGGAATCCCAAGTTTGTGTTATTTAGTGTGTTTGAGAGTGGATTGAGGCAGAACCACAAAGCGCTGAGTGAATCTCCCTGGAATATACCTCGTCTGATGTATATGTCTTATGTTCGATGTGTTTTTTGTGTTCTCAGGTTGATTTTAGTTTTCCACGTACTCATGATTTGCGTAAGAAATTGCCTGAGGTTTTGATTGACTATGTATAATTATTGCACTCTGATTAGCCAACTGTGGGGTATCGAATCAAAGGCTTTTTTATAATCTATCTAACCAGTGTGAAGGTTTCTATGATTTTTCCTGGTTTGTTCCATGATCACGCTGTCTATAATTAGCTGCTCCTTGCATCCTCGGCTGTTTTTCCTGCACCCCTTTTGCTCTTCCGTTAGAATGTTTTGTATGCTAGATGTTGTTCTATTCTGGTAATTGCTGCTGTGATGATCCTATATAATATTGGATGGCAAGTAATAGGTAGGTAATTTGACAGGTTCTTAGTGTCTGAGTCTTTGGGTTTAAGGTATGTTATTCCTCGGATGAAAAAAGTGTGGTTTCGTTAATATGTCGAGTGGGAGCTTCATGTGTGGAGGTAAACTGTTTGTACCAGAAGTTATGAATGTTATCTATTCCAGGACATCTCCAGTTATGCGTGTATTTGATTGCTTCTGCAACTTCTTGTCTTGTCATTGCAAAGTAGTCTTGTTCCTCCAAGCACTTGTGTCTGTCTTCTTCCGTATTAATCCATGAAACGTTATTATTGTGTAGTTTCGGTTGTAACCAAATGCTTTTCCACTATTCTGTGATTTCTCGTTTGGTCGGTAGATCTATTATTCGTTGCTCATGGTTTTTTGGTACAGCTGTTTTTCGCCTCTTCGAAATAGGTTGTCAGCGTCCTTTCTTTCATTTGACTCTTTGTATCTTCGGAGTCCTGCGGCACACACAGATAATTCTTGCTTCAGAATGTCAAGGATTTCTGTAAGCGTGTGATGGAGATGTAGATTTGGTTTTCTCTATAGTTTGTGTGATATGTTTTGACTTGTTGCCGTTCATGAATTGGGTAAGATGTCCCAATCCTTTTCTAATTCTGTTAATTTTGTTTTCGATCCTTATCTGCCATTTAAATTTTGGTTTTATGCTGTTTTATCGTGGTTATAGCTGCTGCGTAGATCACTGTATGAATGTCCTCAATTGTGCTGGCATTCGTTATGTACTTGGGTATTATGTGTTCGTTGATAGTCTTTAGGTTTTTTAGTGTTTCCCGTTTGAAGATTACACAAGGTATAGGATCTCCCATTGTAGGATCGGCGCCTGACTATTTGTTTAGGTGTGATTCCATTATTATTAATATTATTATCATTATTATTAAAATTATTATCATTTTTTTCTTCACACAGGTCGTGGTTTCACCCCCAAGTGCCTGGGTGTGTACCAATGGCACTTAGGTAGTCTGTTATCGGTCCAGGGTACGTCTGACGATTCCTACGGTTCCCAGTATCACTGCTTTTTGCATTCGTACTATTCCATTCGTAGATGTATAACTTCAATATTTCGCGCCATGGATCAACTTATTCGCGCTGACAATAAATGGGAGGATGGACACCTTATTTAACTACCAGGTATTCTTAATTTCAAATACGAGGTTCTGGTATTTAATCTTCTTTGCCTCACTAGCCCTGTCAATATTTTTATCAAAGGGCACCGAAAAATCCATTATTATGACCTCCTTAGCTTCCTTCAACCAGAGCACCACAAACGGTTGGTTCGCTTGAACAGTCCGATCTGTACGTATCTCCAAATCCTAATAGAGCTTGACATTCCCATTTTCAGTCTGGAGTCGGTGTGTATTGATGGTATGGGGTAAATTTTTCTAATAGGTTGTATTTCAAACGTAATAGCTGATGAACTACTTTACTCATACAATTATGTCTTGAAAGATAGCTCGTTGGTGCAAGGTAAGTACACCGGAAACCAAATGCTGGAGAGATTCTTCGTCTTTGTTACAGTAACTGTACTTTGTTGTTGGAATGTTCTGTTTCAGGATGGCCCTTACATATGATCTGGTTGATACTACTCGATCTTGGATTACCACAAGGAAACCCTCAGTTTCAGCAAACAGGTACCCTGATGTAAGGTAAGTACTTGAACCTTCAGGTCCATTTTATTATTATTTAGACTTGCATAATACCTTCCATGGAGTGACTTGCTGCGCCATTTTTCCTTATTATTATTATTATTATCGTTATTATTATTTATTTTCGATAACTTCATTTACCTACAGAAAATCAATTATGTCCTTTATTATTTTTCTTCTTATTCAGAATTTTTAAACATTTTAGTAGACCGCAATATAGGATTCGCACTAAAAATTTGAATTTGAATTTTTTTTGTTGAATTAGGCGATTATTTTGTTCCGCCATAATGGCTTCACACAAGTAGATTGTAATTAGAGATTGTAAGTAACTTTGATCTTTTTAACATTTTGTGAGGCCGCCATTTTGTTCCTCCATATTGAATTTTTACTAAAATTTCACCATTCTTTTCCCATATGACCCTTGATTTTTGGCTATAATTTAAAGTAAATCGATTAAGTAGTTTTTGAAGATTTCGTGCAAAGACAAGCAGTGGAATGTTTTTTTTTCGGGGATATATGGACCGTAAATGTCAGCAAAAATCTAATTTTTACTTGTGACTGCAGTACTTTCCTCTAACGAGAGAAGTGCAAAGAAATTTTGACCACTGCAAATCAGTTAGGCAACTTTTAATGATTTCGAAGAGAACTGAATTTTAAAATGCGGAAAAGTTATTTGAAAACATGTAGAACTGTCAAGCAGATTTACTGCTTTAAAATTCGTCTTCGATTACAAGAGACATCTTCAGCGATTTTTACTTCACGATATCTAAATACTGAATAGGTTCGGAGATATTTAGCATATATACTCGACTCAAAATGTCTATGGGAGTGCAAAAAGCCCTTTGGATCAACTTGGAGCCTATAACTCTGTATCGTTCATTGACTTAACATGGTAGTGATAAGGCCAATGATCATATATATATATATATATATATATATATATATATATATATATATATATATATATATATATATATATATATATATATATATATATATATATATATATATATATATATATATATATATATATATATATATATATATATATATATATATATATATATATATATATATATATATATGTATATATATATATATATATATATATATGTATTTATATATATATATATATATATATATATATATATATATATATAATATATATATATATATATATATATATATATATATATATATATATATATATATATATATATATATATATATATATATATATATATATATATATATATATATATATATATATATATATATATATATATATATATATAATACTGTGGTGTCTTGCAATTAACATGATGATATTGAGAGTTTGACAAGCTCCAGACTTGCCTGTCTGGACATCATTGAAGCCATAAGAACCACATCGACCATGGCCATGGATGTCATTCTGGGACTACGTGCTCTGTACCACGTGACGTCAGATGGGAATCTTGATTTGTATTCGGCAATGCTAAATATATGAACATACTGCTTATATTTAGATTTGCTGCACTTTCTGATGTTCGGTTATGCAGAAATAGGCATATGCACATAGTTCGTGTAACAGTACAATTTAACGCTATCGTATATAAAAAATTTAAGATAGCTGCTCCAAAATGGTGAACAAAGATTGTTATATCTCCAGTCCGATTCTACTGAAAATGAGTATTTGAGGGTCCTTGAGATTGCATAATTCGAATTTTTGTTTGAAATTTAGAAATTCAAAATGGCGGTCGATTTGTATCTGATATTTCGTTTATTTTTAGTATTTTGTCTTTCTACCGAAAATCTAAAATCTATATCTAAGGATTTGCAAACTGCGAAAAACGAACAACGGAAAAACTGCATACAAAACAATCAAAACCAGTTTGAATTTCAGATAGAAACTGAAAAGTAAAAAATGAAATTTAAGATATGCTTTTATTAAAGTAGGCTAAAATGAAAAAATACATTATATATTGTGGCTTGATTGAATCCCATCTTTTTATTATTACTTAACAAATCTAAAAGCTTGTCGAGAGATTGCTGCCTGACTGAATGATAATCAAAATTTACGTGGAAAACGTTGTATTATTGATCATTACGTTATATGTTTAGCAAACAATGCTCATGTTTGTACTTGAACATAATTTCATTAATCCTTTGTAAATAAACAATATCATAGACTACACATACGTTATGATAATGCAACAATCAGATACATAAAATGTATAATGGAATTTCAAATAAAATAGAACGGTGCCAACATATTTTAATTATTTAAAAAAAGTAATCCAGCCAACAAATTTCTGACTTTAGTGTGTTCAATTTAAGAACAGCTCCCTAACGAAACTAAGAAAAGAAGAATAAAAATCGAGGGATCTAAAATCCAACCAGAGTCAAAGTCCTTCACTTTTATGCCTAAAAGTGGTTAATTTCTTAAAAATAAATCATTTCCGCCAGTATACTGCTTAATAATATAGTGTTTCTGTTTTAAACTAATTTCTCAGTGGCGTAGCTACAAATTTTGCCCCCCCCCCACCTCTATATGCACTCGCCACAGAAAATAACTGATGAGTAAAGAAAAGAAAAGAAATTTATAGTTTTGCGTAATCTCCAATTCAACAAGAGTTAATAAGTTATAACAAAAAAAAAGTCATTCATAGTTTTCCTTGGACTCCATTTCACATTATCGCCAAGCCCTTTAGCATCAAGGATCCCCGCAGTGCAGGGGTTGGCGGTGGTGTAGCTATGCCACTGTTATAGTTATTATGTATGTATTATTTGTAGAGAAAAAATATAATTTTTTGTGAAAAACTTATAATAAATAATTAGTTTATTGCGAAATGAAACCTAATCTTAAGATATGGCATCACATTAATGAAGGGAATTTCAGGTGAATTTTTAATACTGACATACTCGCCGAAATCTGTTCTGTACAGGGTGTCTCTTTATAATTTGCGCCGCCCCTGCAGATTTTCCTTTTAGAGACAGACAAACATTTTACATGTTGTAGTGTTTTGCCTGAACCACCAGGATTTTCTTATAAGAATGAATAAATGAGGATCGCAAACACTGTCAAAAAATGCCAACTTGTGTTTTTTTAATCGAATACCCTATTTATTATTTTTTTATTGGAATCCTCCTAATCTCCAGATTTTTTTTGTAAATATGTTATATATTTACTCGAACAGTTCTTTTACTACTTAAGTTTAAAGAGAAAACATAAGCGTACTTAGAAAATTGATGTGACCTACAGGTAATGATGACTAATTACTTGTCGTTATCAAAATTAAACTTTTGTTTTAATTTTTTTATACTATGGGATAATAAACTCAGGAAAAACGTAACATAGTGTAGTTTTATTTTAGAAATGAAGCAAATATTTCCGAAACACATCGGGAACATCGCGATCGGCAAACGCCTTCAAAGTCGCCTCTAATATGTATGGCGGTTGTGCATGTGAAGCGAGATTACCTGAGCATGAAGCCTAATTAAGCTTAAGTAAGCCTATTTTTTTCTTTATTATTAAATATTGAAAGAACTGTAAGAGTAAATATATAACAGCTATATTGTTGAAATTGGGAGATCATGGCGACTCCAATTAAAAATAATAAGTAGGGTGTTTCATAAAAAAACCGGTAAATTTCTTTACCCGGAACTTCCCTCCTTATGATTTTTTTCCATTTGTTAGGAATAATGAAGTGGGGCCCAATTTAGTTCAGTACATAGTCACAATATATATGTGTTACACATAATGTCTTTCCATTTTTCTGTGTTCCATCATATTGGATTCCTACCAATATTTTACCATTTTCTCTCTACCTATGCTACACTTGACTTTTGGGCATCATAAAATAAATTTAATAAGTAGTTTTTACGTTGACACATACCGCCAGTTTGCTACGTTATATTGAATTCGAACCAGTTTATGCAATTTTCACATCTAATTTGTCTGCAAAATCAATAGAACAAGATTTTTTATAGTGATTTTCTAAAAATTTTATTTGGCCGCCATTTTGTTGCGCCACCTTAGATTTAAACCCATTTGGAAACTTAATATCTGGAAAATATCTGCGGACCAACGTACTAGGTAAAAATTGATAATATGGATTACATGCAGAACATAGAATCTATATATGTGTCCTGAGGATGTAACAATAAAGTTGCGAAACGTCGACAATTTAAAAAAGTCTTTTGTTTCTTTACTGGACCCTAACCCCAAATAATACACCACTCTAACATAACCACAAGAGGATCGTTAACGAAAACCATGGAAACATAATATCTCGGAAATATCTGCGGACGAACGGAGAAAGTAAAGATTGATAATATGGGGTTCATCCAGGATATAGAAACTATATGTGTCCTAAGGATGCAACAATAAATTTGCGAAACTTCGACTACTTAAAAATAGACATTTGTTTTTTTACTGGACCCTAACCCCAAATAATACAGTGTATTACATACATAACAACAAGAGGTTTGTTAACGAAAACCATTTAGAAACTTAATATCTAGGAAATATCTTCGGACCTACGGAGTAGGTAAAGACTGAAAACATGGGTTTCCTGCAGGATATAGGATCTATATATGGGTCCTGAGGATGCACAAATTAAGTTCCGAAATGTCGATAATTAAAAAAAAGACTAGTATTTTTTCTGGATCTTAACCTCGAATAATACGCCACATTAACAAACATTTTTTAATATTGTTCAGCCATATTGGATTTTAACCACAATATTACCTGGTCATCCTCATATGACCCTTAATTTTTGGTCAAAATTTGAAGTCAATCGGGTAAGTACTATTTAAGCTATGTCGCGAAATGACAGACTGACCGACAGACGAACCGACGGATTTGATTGTTTTTTGGCATCTAGGGACGTTAAAACGCGAATATATGTAAAATCTAGAGGGTGAATTTTTCACGATTACAAAATTTTTATTCGGTCGTAATTTTGTTCCGCCATCTTGATTTAGTAACTAGTTTTACTAGTTACTAAATCAGTTACCAATTAGTTATGGCACACAATTTGCAATCATTAAGTAGTTTCTAGTTTTTTATTTTGTGCCGCCGTCTTGGATTCGTACCAAAAGTTTACCAGTTGATTCCAACATAATAATTGATGTTTATGCAAAATTTGAAATAAATTCGACAAGTAGCCTTTTCATAATATTTTCTCTTAACATTTCACTAGGCCACCATTTTGTTTTTGCCATACTCGATTTTTACCAAAATATTACCAGATCATTACCATATGACTCTTAACTTTCTATCAGAATTTGAAATCAATCGGGTTGCTTCAAGCCGCGAACTGACAGACAGACAGACAGACAGACCGACAGACGGGTCGACGGAATTGATGAAACATATTTTTTGGCATCTAGGGACGCTAAAACGTGAAGATATATAAAACCTGAAAGAGTGGGTGATTTTTTTGACGATTACAATCATTTTATTTGGCCGCCATTTTGTTCCTCCATCTTGAATTAGTACCACAGTTTTACTAGTTGACCTCTATACCACAGTTAGCTGTCGCACACAATTTGAAATCAATTCATTAAGTAGTTATTCAAGCTGAATTTTTAAATATTTTATTAAGCCGTCATTTTGTTTCGCCATCCTGGATTCGTACCAAAATCTTACCAGTTTATTCCAACATAATACTTTATATACATTTTGTTTCGCCATATTGGATTTTTACCATCTTACCCGGCCATTCCCATATGGCCCTTAATTTTTGACCAAAATTTGAAGTCAATCGGGTCAGTAGTCTTTAAGCTATGCCGCAAACTGACAGACAGAAGGACCGACAGACGGAGTTGATAAAACAATATTTTTTGGCATTTAGCGACGTTAAAACGTAAAGATGTGTAAAAGTGAGAGGGTGACTTGTTTCACGCTTAAAAATAATTTATTTGGCCGCAATTTTGTTCGGCCATCTTGAATTAGTACCACGATTTTACTAGTTGTATTGTACTTACAGATGAAGACACTCAGAAAGCTTCTATTCGTTTAAAGAACTAAAGCCGTTGGATATTCAGAGACCGGAGTTTTGGGCACACACCGCTCTGGACTGTGCTAATCAGATCCGAACCTCTTCTAGCTAAGAAAGATGATGTCATTCCAGGTCAGTAACATGACCCCTTCTCTCCTCAAAGGAAGGCCTCCCTAATAGAAACAGAATCTGGGGCGGAAGCCGTTAGAGCACGACCTAGGGCAAGAACCAGTCTTGTCTTTGGGTGTTTTGCGACTAACAGACGAAGATTACAGCAAATTCTGTCTGGGTAGGAAAGACCGATGGCGATTGTAAAAAATAACATATTATTACCATAGTTGTTACTGTCCGCGGATTTTTTTTTTGGATCGGAAACTTTTTAAATTTGTTTTTTTGACCTTCTAAGTGCCCCAGCTCGGTAATGGTACGTTGGAGAAATACACTTCTATGGGGTCGATCATAGAGCATACGTTGGAGGCATATAATAAGGCGGCAGTGGCGTCCGGTATGGACACTCTTTTCGAAACCCCAATGATTCCAAATGCGGGTCGCTATGGTTAATTTTTCGAGGTAGGGCGTTTTTTCGGATTTTTCGTCCAAAAATCTCGGACAAATTGTTTAACGAGTAATATCGGAGTACGGGATAAAAAAGGGGTAAAAAATGGGATAATTTTGAAGGCATTTTGCGGAGTGAAAACCCTGACTACTTCGTCAAGGTAAAAAGAGGGTTCGATAGGATATATAAAGGATAGTTTAAATCGATATAGGATATTTCCTCAAATGCCGAGAAAGCAGTAGAAATGCAAAAAAACTAAAAAAATCGGTAAATTTCTTTTACCCGCAACTTCTCGTAACAATTTTTTTTGTTAGGAATAGTGAAGTGTGACCCAATTTAGTTCAGTGCAAAGTCACAGTATATATTTGTTACATAAATACTGTCTTTTCAAACATTATTATTGGGCGCTATTTTGTTGGATTATATTGGATTTCTACGAATATTTTACCAGTTTCTTTCTACCTATGAAACACTTGACTTTTGTATAATAAATAGTTTTTACATTGACATATACCGCTATTTTGTTACGTTATGTTGAATGCGTACCAGTTTACGGAGTAGGTAAAGACTGATAATATGGGTTTCATGCGGGATATAGGATCTATATATGTGTCCTGAGGATGCAACAGTAAAGTTGCTCAACGTCGACAAGTTAAGAAAGGACTTGTTTTTTTTACTGGATCTTAACCCGAAATAATACACCACTCTAAAAATTTTTTTTAACATTGTTCCGCCATATTGGATTTTTAACAAAATATTGCCAGATCATCACCCCCATATGAGCTTAAATTTTTAGTCAAAATTTTAAATCAACATGCTAAAACGTGAAGATATGTAAAACCTGAGAGGCACATTTTCTCACGATTAAAAAAAATTATTAGGTCGCCATCTTGAATTAGTAACAGTTTTACTAGTTGCCCTATACTACAATTAGTTCATCTCTATATCACAATTAGTTATAGCACATAATTTGAAATCGGTCCGTTAAGTAATTTTTTTTCAGGCTGATTTTTTAAATATTTTATTAAGCCGCCATATTGGATTCGTACTAAAATTTTACCACTTGATTCCTGTATAATACTTGATATTTTTGCATAATTTGAGATAAATTGGGTAAGTAGTTTTTTTGGAAATAAATTTTTTATTATTTTACTAGGCCGCCATTTTGTTTTGCTACAGTGGATTTTTACCAAAATGTTATCATGTCATCCCCGTATGACCCATAATTTTTGCACAAAATTTGAAGTCAATCGGGTAAGTAGTTTTTTAGCTATGCCCCGAACAGAGAGACCGACAGAATTGAGAAAACATGTTTTTCGGTATCTAGGGACCCTGAAACGCCAAGATCTGAAAAACTCTCGAAGGGTGATTTTTCCTCGAGGAAAGTAAAAACATTAAGAAGAAGCGTTTAGGGACACTCTAAATCACCTGCCGAAAGACCTCAATTAATTTATACCCTGTATAGTGAAAAATAATATTATAGACGTTTTATACAAGTGTATAATGGATTTCCACCAAATATCGGCTAACTCAATTGAATCCCATTGTAAAAAAATTTAACTCCTAGATGGGTGGTCTTCAAAATCAGAGCAAATAAATTTAAGTACATTAGGATACAATTATGGGTTCATAGGGACCAACCAACAAAATAAAGGCTCCGAATACGTTTGTTTTTAAATGTAATAAGTTTTAAGGAAATCACTCGTATAATTTAAGCCCTTTTGTTAGTAGGGATAGCGCCGGCTGTAAGCCAGGTAGCCAAAGTCAGTCAAAATTTGACAAAAGAAATGTCACTGCACATCAATAATACTAGGTTTAACAATACTGCCACAACTAATTGAAATTTAGAGCAGACTCCGAGAATAACTAGTGGTGGCTATTTTCGGACAGAGTCATTCTCTAAAGGCGGAATCTGGTTTGCTCATGTCCCTTAAAAATGTGAATTGAAACAAGAAATTCCTTGTAATTGAAGAGTGGTAATTCAAAAGGGTCTAAATGCCAAAACTATTTTATTTAGAAATAAAAAAAATTAGGTAGTATAAAAAAAAATACACACATTTATTGTATTACGTGAATAAAATAGGATAAGCGAAAAGAAAAGTTAGAAAAAGTAAAGATTTTTTGCTTAAAAGAAAACGACTCTAAAAACCAAGAAACAGTCTATGTGCCAAATTAACTAAATCCTAAAAAGTCTAAGTTCAAGATTAACTTTGACATTAGGGTTTTGCTTTGTTTTTTGGATTTTTCTATCAAATTGGAGAAGATTTTTTAATTTCTCGGCGGAAATTCGGTTTTTACATTCCAGAAGACATAGCTGAAAACCCAAAATATCGTGTTTTATTTTTCCTTTATTTAAAACACTACAGGTATGACATTCTTTAATGGTGCCAAATAATTTTCGAATTTTAACCAAAGTAGGATTACTTGTATCGATCAGTATATTGGAAACAGTCGAAACTTGCAATCTGGATGTACTTAAAACATTTCAGCGATTTTTTGGAAATCCTTAAAGTCGTAAAACGTTTTGGTAACTTATTTCGCCTTTCAATTTGCGCAAAATCTCTGACGCATGGCGGATATGAATGTCCGGACACTAAAACCTTTTTTCTATTTGGTCATATATTCCCGAGACTAAATAAATTAATAACATCAACATACAGTTGTCCCTTCAGACAATAAGTTTGTTTCTTTTTGGAAAAGTTTCATCTGTCAAAGCTTTTAACAAACATGACGCGATTTCTTTTTCTCCACTACAGGTGAGTGTCTCTTCCTATAAGCACATATATGCACATTCTGTTTCTGAGAGATGGACGTGAAGCTTGTAGCAAGATAGTTGTCTGATATCAAATATTGTCACAGTTTATTTTTTGTGAGTTAGCCATGCCGTAAGTCATCGTCGCCCTTGCCTTTTCAGACTTTCGATGGTGTAATTGAAGTGCATTTATAAGGTTTTTCTTTTCAAGATCAGTAGGATCGCATGCCTTTATTTTATTGTTAGAAAACTGGGTATGAAAAACCTCAGAGTAAAATCTGTATGTACACTAGATCGGGAATATTTTTTCTTGTAAGTACAATATATCGGATTAATATTTAAATCAGGACTCAAATACTGTTTCTCATACCTACTGCGGCTATAATGGTTTTCTTCACGTGGAAAGATATCAATATGTGCTTTGATCTCCTCACGCGTGTCCAGTTTATTTTTTTGTTTGTCTTTTTACCCCGTTGATCAGATATTGTATTAGGTCCTTTTTTTTCTTCTCTGCTAGTACCTGTGCTCTTCAATGACTAAGCGCAAAAATTTCACTAAACATTTTTCAACACACTTGGACGTATCGACCTTTACCATTTAGTACGGTGTAAAACACTAAAACTTGACGCCGACTTTCTTTGGGCCGATTGTATGTACTACGATGCCTTCGGTTGATTTGTGCAAGTTGAACCAAACCAAGTAGGTAGATACTTTGTTTATTACCAGAGAGATTCCTGCGCTGAAACTTGCATGCACGGTTCAACTGTAAAAAAATACATGTTTAAATTAGGAAAATCGATCGGTGGTCGAATCACTTCCGTAAAACAATAACAGCGTGACCTTTTAGGTAAAAGATTATCAAAACACTTACTGAGGCGGATTTTTGCCGGGTTTCAAAACACCTCTATAATTTGTATGTCCGAGACCACTAACTTTGGGACGTTGTCTTTCTTTTTTAACACTTCCCTGGTCCCTTTTTCTTCTTTTTTTTTGCTACATCGTTGAGGGGAAACATCGAGTTCTCGACCATTTTCTATACTGGCAATGTAAAACGATTGGCACTTAGATGCTTTTTCTCCACAATACCTTGGTGAACATACATAGCAGACGTATTTGAAAAATGTATATAGAACAGTAGATTCTTGACTGGCAAATAGACTGTTTTGTATACAATTGACAATGGCACACAGACCATAAAATCACTGAAATTTTAAAATATTGAATTGTGGCACTTGGACGCTTTTGAATTACCGCTCTTCAATTGTTAAAGATTTAATATTTTCTTGATATAGTTTGTGGAACTGAAACAATGACAAACAACGATTTTTAGGTTTGAGGGTCCCTAGATCCCAAAAAACACGTTCTCATATTTTCTCGCAAAACAATAAAATGATCATTAATGAAAATCTATTTCTCGAATGGACTTCAATTTTTACACTCAAGTGTGATATAGAGATAAATTGGTAAAATTCTGGTTTGAAGCCAATATGACGAAACCGCCGCCTTATTAAATGTTTTAAAATTCAGTACCGAAAAACGACTATTCCAATTGATTTGAAATTCAGCACAAAAATCAACAGGGATATATTAGTTAAATTCTAGTGCGAATGCTATATCACAAAACAAAATGGCCTCCAAATAAAATGTTTAAATATTTATAAACATATTTGTTTCATTCCAGGAAATTCCATTTTTTTGAGTCAAACTTTTTGTTTATGGAGAAAAATAAGTTAAGTTATAAAAAATAAATAATGATAATAATAGTAATAACAATAATATAAAAACATATTAAAAGCAAACAAAAAAATCGGTAAATTTCCTTTACCCGGAACTTGCCGCGTTATGATTTTTTCTCCATTTGTTAGGAATAGTTTAGTTCAGTACATAGTCACAGTATATAAGTGTTTTTTTTCTACCTATGCCACACTTAACTTTTGGACATAATTTACAATAAGGAAAAGACTGATTATATGAGTTTCATGTAGGATAGAGAATCTATATGAGTTCTGAGGATGCAACAATAAAGTTGGGAAACATCGACAATTTAAAAAAAGATACTGGATCTTAACCCCAAATAATACACCACTCTAACATTTGTTTTACATATTCCAGGCCATCCCCATATGACTCTTAATTTTTTTTCAAAATTTGATGTTAATCGGGTAAGTAGTATTTAAGCTATGTTGCGAACTGATAGACAGACCGACAGACAGACCGACGGAATTGATAAAACATGTTTTTAGCATCTAGGGACGCTAAAACGTGAAGACATGTAAAACCTGAGAGGGTGATCTTTTCACGATTACAAAAACTTTATTTGGCCGCCATTTTGTTCCTGTAACACAGTTTTACTAGTTGATCCCTATACCACAAATAGCTATAACACACAATTTGAAATCATTCCATTAAGTAGTTTTTTCAGGATGAATTTTTAAATATTTTATTATACCGCCATTATGTTCCGCCATCTTGGATTCGCACCAAAATTTTAGCAATTGATTCCAACATAATACTTGATATTTATGCAAAATTTGAAATAAATTCGATAAGTGGTTTTTTTTTTCGGGTAAATTTCCTTTACCCGGAACTTCCCTCGTTATGAAACTATCCTTTTATAAGGATAAGTGAAGTGTGACCCAATTTAGTTCCGCAATAGTCATTCATTAACACATAATATATTCTGTCTTTTAAAAAATTTTTATTGGGCGCCAGATATAATTTTTTTAACATTTCACAGACGGCCTAGTGAAATGTTGTTTTGCTATACTGGATTTTTTCCAAAATATAACCAGATCATCCCCATATCAATCTGGTTAGTTTTTAAGCTATGCCGCAAACTGACAGACAGTCCGACAGACGGGCCGCCGACGAAATTGATTAAACATATTTTTTTGGCATCTAGAGACGCCAAAACGTAAAACGTGGCATCTAGGGACGCCAAAACGCCAATATATGTAAAACCTGAGAGGGTGATTTTTTCAGATTACAAAAATTTTATTTGGCCGCCATTTAAGTAGTTTTTCAGGCTGAATTTTTAAATATTTTATTAAGCCGCCATCTTCGAATCGTACCAAAATTTTACGAGTTGATTCCTACATAATACTTCATTTGTGTAAAAAATTTGAGACAAATTGGATAAGCACTTTCTTAATAAAGTTTTTTTTAACTTTTCACTAGGCTGCTCTTTTGTTTTGCCTTATTGGAATTTTACCAAAATGTTACCAGGTTATCCCCGTATAACCCTTAATTTTTGACCAAAATTTGTAATCAATCGGGTAAGTAGCTGTTTAGCTATGCCGCGAACAGACAGAGACAGACCGAGAGACAGACAGACCAACCGAATCGAGAAAACATGTTTTTCGTCATCTAGGGACGTATCTACTATTTGATTTTCACTTAAAAACACCTACTAAAATACGAAAAACGGAAACATCGCTGACACTAGACTCAAGCAGCATGATCCAATGAACATATGACAATCACAATACGCAAACAAACATAGGGCTGTTTGTCAATTGTTTTGTCTTTACTTCCCTCGTAAAAGGGAAGTATTGTAATCGTGACAAAATCACTCTCCGAAATTTTTTCAGATCTTCACGTTTCAGGGTCCCTAGATGACGAAACATGCTTTCTTAATTCCGTCGGTCGGTCTGTCTTTCTCTCTGTCAATTCGTCACATAGCTTAAAGACTACTTACCTCAAATTTTTATCAAAAATTAAGGGTCATATGGGTATGACCTGGTAATATTTTGGTAAAAATCCAAAATAGCGAAACAAAATGGAGGCGTAGTGAAATGTTAAAAAAATTATTATGAAAAAACTGCTTATACAATTTATTTCAAATTTTGCATAAACGTAAAGTATTATGTCGGAATCAACTGGTACGAATCCAAGATGCCGGAACAAAATGGCGGTATAATAAAATATTTAAGAATTCAGCAAGAAAAAACTACTTAATGGATTGATTTCAAATTGTATGCCATAACTAATTGTGGTATAGGGCACAACTAGTAAAACTGTTTACTAATTCGAGATGGCGAAACAAAATTGCGGCCAAATAAAATTTTTGTAATCGTGAAGAAAATAACCCTCTCCGGATTTACATATCTTCAACTTTTGGCGTCCCTATATGCCAAAAAACATGTTTTATCAATTTCGTCATGTCAGTCTGTGTGTCATTTCGCGGCATAGCTTAAATACTACTTACCCGATTGACTTTTTGATTGAATTTTGACCAAAAATTAAGGCCTGATAATATTTTGGTAAAAATCCAATATAGCGTAACAATGTTAAAAAATGTTTATTAAATTGTCGACGTTTCGCAATCTTAATTGTTGCATCCTCAGGACACATACATAGATCTTATATCCTGCATGAAACCCATATTATCAGTACTTTTACTCCGTTGTTCCGCATATATTAGGTTTCTAAATGGTTTTCGTTAAAAACCCTTTTGTTGTTATGTCAGAGTGGTATATTGTTTGGGGTTAGGAACCAGTAAAAAAAACAAGACTATTTTTAAAAAGTCGACGTTTCGTAACTTTATTGTTGCATCTTCAGGACACATATGTAGATTATATATCCAGCATGAAACCCATATTATCAGTCTTTACATATTTCTCTTTTGGCCGCAGATATTTCCAAGCTATTAAGTTTCTAAATGGCTTACGTTAACGATCCTCTTGTTTTTATGTTAGAGTGGTGTATTATTTGAGGTTAGGATCAAGTAAAAAAACAAAACACCTTTTTAAATTGTCGAAGTTTCGAAATTTTATCGTTGCATCCTCAAGACATATATAGATTCTATATCCTGCATGAAACACATATTTCCAGTCTTTACCTACTACGTTAGACCGCAGATATTTCCCAGATATTAAGTTTCCAAATGGTTTTCGTTAACGACCTTCTTGTTTTTATGTTAGAGTGGTGTATTAGTTGGGGTTACAATCCAGTAAAAAAGACAAATGTCTTTTTTAAATTGTCGACTTTTCGCAGTGTTGCATCATCAGGACACATATAAATTTTATATCCTGTATGATACCCATATTATCAGTCTTTACCTACTCCGTTGGTTCGCAGATATTTCTCAGATATTAAATTTCTAAATGGTTTTCTTTAACGATCTTCTTGTTGTTATGTTAGAGTGGTGTATTATTTGGGGTTAGGAAATATCTGCGGACCAATGGAGTAGGTAAAAACTAATATTAGTTTCATGCAGGATATAAAATCTATGTGCCCTGAGGATGCAACAGTAAATTGGCGAAACGTCGAGAATTTAAAAAGGGGCTTTTGTTTTTTTTTACTGGATCCTAACCCCAAATAATACACCACTTTAACAACAAGAGAATCGTTAATGAAAACCAATCAGAAACATAATACCTGGGATATCTGAGGACCAACAGAGTAGGTAAAAACTGATAATATGGGTTTCAATTCAAGATCGCGATACAAAATGACGGCCAAATAAACTTTTTAAAAAATCAACGTAAAAAAATCATGTTTTTATTAATTCTAAATTTTGCAGAAAAATTAAATGTGAATATGGGATACTTATTGAATTTATTTTAAATTATGCCCAAAAGTCAAGTGGGGCATAGTAGGAATCCAATATGATGGAACAAAATGACGCCCAATAAAAATGAAGAGAAGTATATGTGACACATATACACTGTGACTATGTACTGAACTTGGATCACTCTTCCCACTAAAAGTAATAATTCATAACGAGGGAAGTTCCGGGTAAAGGAATTTACCGATTTTTTGAAGTTGGCTTAGTTTTTTATTGTGTGAGAATTCCATACCGATTTAATACGTAGTGCGGATTTTAAAAATGTATATAAATAATAAATATGCAAACATGTTAGGTATTTATGGAGAATGTAGACAGATACGCTGAGATTAATCTGAGGGGATACGGGATCTGTCTGAAACCTACATATTTTTTTATGTTTCTTTGTTGACAAAGACAAAATACAGTTGATGAGATTGATCACGTACAAGCAAATAGCAATGTTGTCATGTTGTCAAGAACTTTATTTAAATTTTCGCCAAAATTTTAAACCGTAATATCCAGAAAACCATTCAGAATTTACCGATGGTATACTAGATTTTTTTGTTTAAAATCGTCCATACTATCATACGTTAAATTTTTTTTAGTCAAACCCCTAACACCCTGTAAAAAACATTCGAGAAAAAAATTTTCAACCTAACTAAGCAAAAAAAAAATGAAAAAAACTCCCAATACCAAATTAATCAACTGGACTTCAACTTTTTGTTTTGATTTATGTTAAAAAATATTTTTATTTTAATAATGAATCTTTAATAGGTTTTTATTTTGTTGGCAGTGATAAAAAACGTTTTGCTAGAATAATAGGATTTTAAAGATTTTACTAGGTTATTTAAAATAAAAGCAAAAAGTTAAAGTCGTCAAAATTTATTATTAAGTTTTTCGTTTGCGACATCTAATACATACAAGTTTCAAAAACTGTCCTTCAACTGGATTACCGGATTCATTTTTATTATGTTACAAAAGTTTCGGCAGATATGCCTTCATCAGGGCTTTTTAACAAATATGGTCTAAAGCTAAAAATGTAACTTTCTGTTTCACTAACAAATAGTTGTGTTACAACACATTCCAAAATAATTTCACAAAGAAAAAGATCAACAAAATGTACATCTATTACGTAAAAATTCAGCTTCGTTGATAATTTTACCACAGTTGTACACCAAACAATTTATTTCAAGTGATTGGAATATGAACACAAATGTTCTATCTTTGATGATTTTCTGTATAATTTTTTTTCCAAAGACGATAATCTTTAACATATCTAGTAAGAGAGTTACATCCTTATCGTCGCCGTATAAATACGTAGATATACTAACTTGTTGCACAACTCCTTTCCAGGCATGTCACGGTAAAAAATTGTCAACAAAAAAAAGGCCAAAGTTAACTAGTTGTTACGTCTTCATTAGTACAACATGAGGACATTCGGAAATAAAATGGTTTTATATATTTTAAGGTAATAATAATTTGGTGCATAGACAATAAATTATTTGGTAATAACTTTATACAAATTGTAATTTATTTCAGTTATTATTTATTTTTTATAACATTATTTACATAGTCTACAAAAAATAAGTTATGTCCTTTATTCTTTTCCTCCATAAAATGGTTCTTATAGGAAATGTAATTTTACCGCATGTTTCCGTAAAAGATTCGCAGTAAAAATGTACCTGTCTCTCCTTGTTTAACACTTGACTTTTGTGCAAAATTTCAAGTTAATTGGATAAGTTGTTTTTGGTACTGCATTTTTTAACATCTGATTAAGCCATTTTTTTGATAATTTATGACGCCGCCATTTTGTTTTGCCATACTGAATTAATGTAACCAGTTCATCCCCTTTTGACAGACAGCTAGACCAAGACCTGACGGCAATGGGAGAACATGTTTTTTGGGGTCCAGGGACCCGAAAACGCAAAGATCTGCAAAAATCTGGGTAGGTGATTTTTTCACAAGTAAAAAGAAACATTTATAGAAGTACAATTAAAGCGAAACATTTATGAGTTCCATGTTCAACCTCTTAACCGGGCATTTGCAAACCCTGTATACCGGTCATGTATTCAAATATAAATTTATCTTATAGACGTGCTCACAATATGCCGTGCCAGACATTGAATCGAAACAATTAAATAACTACAAATGTATAAACAGATAATTAAACTATAAAATCGTATTATAATTCAACACTATCTAAAGGGCACTTTTTTACTTTCTAGCTATCTGGCAGTTATATAAACTTTTTTTCTTATTTCGACGATTTGTACGAGTTCCCAAACTCTTGTCTACACCCTGTATTATTAAACCTCATACAGAAAGGTACTTGTGTTCCATGTTCGCTCTTTTTAACTGTCACTTTACAAACCCTCTATACAGGTCGTGTATTTAAATATAAATTTATCTTATATAAGTACCCACAATATTCCGTGCCAGGCATTGAATCGAAACAATTAAATAACTATAATTGTATAAACAGATAATTCAACCGTAAAATCGTATTATAATTAAGCTCTATCTAAAGGGCACTTTTTCATTTCCTAGCTAGCGTTGCGGTTAAACTTCATCACTACCGCATTATCATGTTATGCCTTATTAAGTATGGCTACTTGTCTCAATTGTAACGTGATTATTGTTTAAAATAGATTCATCCCAAGTAGATATAAAAACTTGATACAATTTTTTATCCATTGTATCTTTCATCTGGGAAGAAACTATTAATATAAAACAAAACCCCATGTATATTCTCTAGAAGCAAAGGGTTTCATATTTCAACTTATGCAGTCAGGGTCCTAATAATCCATACAATTCTATCTTAGATACATGCTTGACATTCTCAGGAACATCTGTAAGTCGCTTTTTTTTTTTACGGTTAAGTACAGGGTGGGCTATTAAGAATGGACGCCGGCTATATCTCAGAAACCGGTCATTCCAGGAAAAATTGTTTTAAGTAAAAGCGGCCAAGAGAAATTGTTGGGAATTATTTTTAAGTTCGTAGGGTGGCCAGTAGGGAGCGTAAAAACTAATGGCTAACTATAAACACATTGTTTTCTCTTTCAATTGTCCTGTTAAGCTCTATCAAAAATATCAATAATATAATAATCTACAAAAATTATGAACAATTTTACTAACACTATTATTCTAGCTTTTCAAATAAAGTGGTGGCGGACCACTTAATTTTTTTAGACTCCTTCCATTTGGAACAGTCTGGATTAATGAAATTTAGCATATTTGGTTTCGTTTAAAATATTCCTTGTTGCTTTATAA